>PVIJ01019600.1:0-23129 GCA_004024925.1 Scalopus aquaticus
TATCACTACTAGTTGAGGCTGCAAATTGGCAACTCACAAACTTTATATTGCACAGACTGAAGTAGTGTTTGGCTAAGAAAATATTGGTTCATATGGGTGTTTACTTAAATTTGTTCAAATATGTAATATCACATACACTTTCAGAATTTTAGATGTGTATTCTTCTCAAAAACCTGACAAACTTACATGTTCACCCTTTTGCAATGGTTTGGTGAGGTGAATGCTGATCAACTAATAACTAGATCACTGGACTTGATAGTTTATTACTCTCTATTCTTCTCTATTTTTTTTTTTTTTATATTTGAATCCAGTGTCAGCAAACGTTAATCACCAGGCTTACTTTGTGGCTTTTCTCAATAGAAGGGAGTCATGAAGGAAGAAGTACCTCTCTATTATATCCATGACACCATGAAAAATAGACATTCCAAAATGCCTAATTAGCTTCATCATTTCTGAAAAAAATTCTACATCTGGCTACATTCATTTATTATATCATTGTGTGAGCCTCTGTATACATTTTATTTTGGGTCATTGTCTACAACATTTCTAAAGGTGACTATACACATTTTTTTTTATTACCCCATTTATTAGAAAGGCAGTTATGTCACTAAATAACAGATGCAACTGCTAAAACTGACTTGTTCTTTTTAAGTCAACAATGTGAAATCTTAGGGATATGGGTAAAAAAACCACTGTTATCTTTTGTTTTTATCCTTTACTACTTAAATAGATTGTTTTACCAAAATATCTTTTTATGTTCATTTTGATAGGTATAGCAGTATCAAAATATAATATTCATAAATTATTCTCCAAGTCTATAATCTTGTCCTTAGTAGATAGCCTATCACAATATCAGACATAATCTTTTTCCAACCAGTCTGAGTCTTCCTTGCATTTCTGAGAAGCAGCACCTTCCACTCTACCAAACTAAGAATCAGTTTATGAAATAGATATTGCTTATTATGCATTGATTGTAAAAATAAGGGAGAATGAGAAACTCTTCTTATTCTGTGATTATTTTAAAAAATAAAAAAAGCGGAAGAATCTAGTCCATATCTGAATGTAGGAACATGAGAAAGGTGAATTATGGGATTCAGAAGATAAGAGATGAATGAATAAAAAAGGAGAAGTAGAAATAACTGAGTAGACTTATTATTCTCAAGATTAAAAGATGATATAGTAATTATAATATTTAATTGATATAAGACATATGGAAGGAAATATTTTATATTGGAGTACAAATCCAGCAATATTAAAATATAGATGGAATAATACAGCTAAGGAGTAGAAGTTGAAAATATTAAATATTAGGTAAAGTCACAAAATTAGTCACATTTATATTACTCCTATGAAATTAATTCTTAAAGTTCATTACTAATTAATATTTAGTCACAGAGTGAACATGATGCATTGTGCCAAGTGCATTAAATACATTATTCCAATAGCCTTATAATTTATTTATTTATTTTTTAAAGATTTATTTATTTATGCATACAAGCTGGTGTACAGACCAGAGGCATGGGGCGGCAAGAGGGTTCACCAGAGACAGAGTGGGAAGCAGAACAGGCAGATCAATGGAAATACAGTGCTGAGGGGAGCAGCAGGGAAGGCAGGAGAGGTCTTCAGTGCCATGTGGGAATCTCCCTGGCCGGCCCTCAAACTCCAGTCGCCGCTGCTGACAGTTCCACAGCACAGCGCTTAAGTGCTGCGCCACCAGGGAGGCCCCCCAATAGCCTCATAATTTAGTAACCTTTTATTTCATTTTGTATATGTTAAGTAAGGATGAAATGATATTAAGTTAATTAACCTCCAGTCACACAGTTTGTAAACTAAATGCAAAATTTAAGGCTATACTTTAATTCTTCAGGAATAGGACCTATAGCCACTAGGATTTACATGCCTGAAACAGCTGCATGTAGAACAAAATAGATTATGATTTCATCAACACTAAACATTCTTATCTATCTTCATAAACATGTACCATATGATGAAAAAGCTAAATAAAAGAGCAAGCTTAAAAGCTAGAGAAAAAATATTTACATATGCTTTTTCTGGAAAAGGATTTGTGTTCAGAACATAAAAATTTTCAAACTTCAACAGCATAAAAACAATAAAATTGTGAGCAAACAACTGAACGGGCATTTCATCAAGGGTAACAAATGGATGAGAAATCAGTACATGAAAATGTACATAAAATCACTAGCGTTTAGGGAAGTGCAATTTGAAACCTCAATGAGATACGATTTATCTATCAGAATGGCTAAAACAAAAATATGCAAAGACCTGTACATGAATGCTTATGGATCTATTATTAATCTCCAGCCAAGCAAGAGTAAGTGGATAGACTGTACATCCATTGTACATTCATTCAGTGGAATCGTTTCCAGTAATATAACAAAAAAATATATATGGGCATAGCCAATGACATGGAAGAACTACAACTTACATTATGCTAAGTTAAAAAAGCCAACTTTAGAAAGGTTAAATAAAATATGACTCCAGTTTTACAAATGTCTGGAAAAGTGAATTCTATAAAGATGGAGAAAAGTTCAGTGTTGTAAGGAGTTAGGAGTGTGGGGAGGTCTGGCTGAAAAAAGGCGTATGAGGACATTTTAGGAGAAATGGAATTAGCTTGTATCCTGATTGTGGTGATGGGCACAGAAATCTCACATGAGTTAAAATTTATAGAATTAGGGCCTCCCTGGTGGCGCAGCGGTTAAGTGCTGCGCTGTGGAGCTGTCGGCAGCGGCTGATGCAAGTTCAAAGCCTGGCCGGGAGATTCCCACATGGCGCAGCAGACCTTTCCTGCCGCGCCCGCTGCTCCCCTCAGCAGTGTATTTCCGTCCATCTGCCTGTTCTACTCCCCACTCTGTCTCTGGTGAACCCTCTCGCTGCCCCACGGCTCTGACCTGTACCCCAGCTTGTATGCATAAATAAATAAAATCTTAAAAAAAAAGATATATATATATATAGATAGATAGAATTAGGGCTTCCCTGATGGTGCAGGGGTTAAAGTCTCAGCACTATCAAGCTATTGCCAGCTAGCCACTGTGATATGAGTTCAATCCCTGGCCAGGCAGCTGACCCACATGGCACAGCAGACCTCTCCTGTCTCACCCGATGCTCCCCTCAGCAGTGTATTTCAGTAGATCTGCCTGTTCTGTTCCCCACTCTGTTTCTGGTGAATCCTCCCACCTCTAGCCTACACCCCAGTTCTTGTATGAATATAAATTCAAATAAATCTTAAAATAGAGCCTTATAGAATTAGATACTTCCTGTTCCGTGAAGGGAATTTTATTAGTTTTAACTAAAATTTTTTTAAAAAATTTGAATTTTTACTATAAGATTAATACGTTTAGAGTTTAAAACACTGGCCCATGTTTGTGTAGAGTATGTCTACTAAAAAAAATGTGTATTTTGTAATGTTATTTAAATTACAAATGTGACAGGATAGGAATGGTATTTTGCATTAGCTCTCCCATCTCTAAATTTAGCCTATGTAGAAATTAATGTGTTTTGGAAAGAAAAAATTGCACAGATGTCATTTTCCTCAAAAGCAGGCAAATTATGAATGTAAATAATGTACTGTTTTGGTTTTGAGCTTCCAGAATCACTTGGAATCTGAGATACTAAAATGTCAACAGATTTGAGACCATTTTCTGCCATAAACAGAGATAGATTGATAGACACTTATTTGTAACTTGTTTTAATTTTCCTATTAAAAATCCTTAAGAATAAAATTTGGCAGGGATTTCTGTATCTCTGATTATAGTAGCATTCACTCTTCCGAAAAAACAAAATCCAAACAAAACATTAGTCTGATGCCTCCTTTATTGTGATATTACATAAAATTATGAAGAGAAAGAAATTAAAGTCGGAATAAAATTACATCAAAATTAAACTTCTAGGAGGCTTTGGGAAGAACGTAATTTGAGGGTGTATGTGTTTGTTGTCTGAGATATTTATTAAATCAATAAACACACACTGATGTCTATACAAATGTGTGCATATGTGATCAATAGCAGAAATCAAAATTTTAAAATTTATTAAACAAAACAGTGCATCCACCATGTGCCTCAAAGATTGATCAACACTATGTAATTATCCTTTGATTTCATTATTCACTGATAGTCAACATAAATGGTAGAACCGAGGCACATTGAAGAATGGAGGCAACAAGCCACTGATAGTTATTCCTTACATTACCGTGTCCCCCCATTAGCCCCTGATCAAAGACTGTATCTTATAGAAATCATTAATTTTACACACTATAGCATGGATGATCCCTACTATATATGTTGCTGCTTCCATGAGTTCTCCTTGTCTCAAAAAGTCAAGTACATCTTGTGAACAAGATAAAATATCTTCTCACAAAGGGGTTTCCTCAGGGTGAGGATTGTTTATTGAACTCTGCAGTTTCCCTAAAAGTAAAAAACTCAATTGCATAATTTGTGGTGTGGTGGAAGTGTACTTTCATACTCTCCCTGGGGGGGGAAAAAAAAAAACAAAACTAAAAAAAAGTAAAAAAATTCTTCAAAATAGTCACACTCTAAATATTCTCACTTGCTTATAAATGTTAATATCATAAATGGTTTCAAATGGAATACATGCTGGTTATTTAAATTAAATATTTAAATGTTCATGCATATAACAATAAGTTCAGGCCATACTTTAATGATTGAGTGGTTGATATTTGGACTTCACTGAGGATAAAAGTTCATACTGGGGCTTGATTTGAGACCATTTTCTTATCCTCTTCCCAAGTTCCTGTGCTGAAACTTACCCTGATTTATATGGTAATAGGATGCATCTTTCTGAGCTAATTAGGATTAGATAAGGTCATGAGGTTGAAACCTTCATGAATCAGATCAGTGCTCTTTTAAGAGAGAGCGTGCTTGCTCTCTGCATTTGCCATGTAGGACATAATGGGAGTCTCAGATGTGCAACCATAAGGACAGGCTCTCACCTAGCCCAAACATCTGGCATCCTGATGTTGGACTTCCCAATTCTAGAGCAATAAAATTTTATTATTTATAAGTCAAGTACATGGTATTTTGTTATAGCATCCTTCACTGACCAAAACACCTAATATTATCACTGCTTTTCATAACTGGTATATTGTTCATTACCTTCATGTTTTGAACAAACTCTCTTTAAGGCATCCTTTGAACAAGTTTTCCCCTACCCCCTGAATTAGAGAAACTCAAGTTAATAAAATTATTAAATGTATTGTGGGTAAAGTCCGTATGTAAATTTGTGTGTGGAATATCCTGCGTTATACTGAAGTTATTGTTTTGAAAATAATTAGGTAGTTTTATAGTGTTTTAACATTTATACATATGTTTCTGTAAATTTATTTTTCCTATTAAAGTAAATTATTTTATGGTAGGGTATATGATATTAGTTCTAACAAAGAAACTATGTTTGGATCTTAGTCGTGCTAATTGTCAATCATAGGGCACTAATACAAAATAATTTAGCCACTCTGCCTTAGAACTTTTGGCCTTAAATGAGGATAATAATTATATATGTCTCATAAAGCTTTATGAAAAATGAGGAGTGGTACAGACCTGTACATACACAAAGAAAGCTACTGGAATGAAACCCAGTTGTGTTCCATATGATGATTCAGAAAAAAAAAAATCATTAATATACAAGAATGATAGGAAATGAATGTATCAGCCCTGTATTCTGCATTGGTTTGCAGGAAGTTTTATTTTTCTTCAGCAGTCATAACACTGCTTAGTTTGAAATGAGTAACAAAATTTGAAAACCATAGCTTTGCATGCTTGTTCTCTGTCTCTGGTTATGAATGTAACAGTTTTGAATGTTTCAGTCATAAATGAAGGGAAAGGAATATACTTACACAGCACACCAGCTCTAAAATTTGATTTCTGGAAACTCTGTATAAAGCTGTATAAAGGCTATGTTTACCCGATGAGGAAACAATCACTCACCTCAGTCAACAATCGAGTTATCAGTTATCACAGAAGGATAAGCATAACAAATCATACTGGAAATGTTTGTCCTTCAACATATGGCTTTGCAGTGGTAAAAAGGTATCTGAATTTTGAGAAATATATTCAGTCTCTGAGAAGTGTTATTTTATGTGGTTATATGATAAGTTGTTATTTAAAAATAATTTGTAATAGGGGGATGGGAGGATTTTTTAAATATTTATTTACTTATTTTTGTAGAAAATTAAGATGTAGGCCAGAGGTATGGGGGGCGGGGGTGAGAGGATTCACCAGAGACAAAGTGAGGAGCAGATCAAGTGAATTTAGTGGAATTCACTGCGAAGGGGAAAAGTGGCTGAGACTGAAGAGGATTACTGCGCCATATGTGGGTTGGGTTAGCTCCCTGTCTGGGGATCGACCTCAGGTCCTAGTGGTGATAGCACTGAGACTTAACCTCTATACCACCGTGGATGGGAGGATATTTTTATGCATCACTCTATGTTAGGTTTTCACCAATTAATAAATGATAGGACATTTATACTTACCACATTGCCCCTAAGATTACCGAAACGTGAGCATATTCTTTTAGGATATGCCAACAATTTAAGTGTATACTCTAAATCCTCATCAGTTTCCAAAATGGCCTTTTTCACTCTCAAGAAAATAATTTTTAAAAGCTACTGAAATTCAGTAAGACCAGTGTTGGAGGAAGTTATTCTTGCATGAAGTACACTCCTTCCTGAATCTCACAGGTAAACTGGAATCCTTTCTGAGAAATAGCCAGGTACATAGCAAATATACACCCTAGCCTGAGTTCATTATATGCTCATGCAAAATGCCATCTTAGGTCACGATGCCAGTATCCCCTCTCTGCACTCTGATGCATTGGTCCATCTCTGTTACCATGGTTCCAGAGAGACCACGGACACATTGAGTTTTTCTCTTCCAAATACTGATTATTTTTAAATACAATGAGAAATAGTTTATTTCAACACTATTAAATTATTTTAAATATTTTGCTATATGTGATTATCATGGCTTCATATAAAATATTTTATTTCATATATAACATGATATGGTGTTACCCTCATGCTGCATACTTTTCAGATTGCTGTTCTAGAGAAGTAATATATTACTCTAAATGAGCACCAATTTTTTTTTTTTTGTCCTCAAAAGATATTGCAGCTGAGTCCTTTATTCTTTATGCCTTCGTATATTTTAAGTGCAATGCATATTTTTGGTCAATTTCTTATAAATGGAAGCAAGTTATTTTTATTATGTTTGCAATAAATACTTTTTCACAGGGAGAATTATGCCTAGCATAATTCATATTAAGTTGAGAACATCAATAAAAATGTGATGTACTAAGTTACTCTGATGAATTTGTGCAGTTTTTCTTTTCTGTTTATGAAAAAGTAAGTGATATTCTGAGTAGAACTGTAAGTTCATAGGATACAGATGGATACAGATACAGATGGGTCTGTATACACAAACACTTGATTTATCTATTTTACCTTAATCAAAGTAAAATGAACTTAGTAGTTGTAGTAAGAGTATCTACTCATTTTTTTTTCTAACAGCACCGCAAAATTATTATTTGTTTTCAAAGAAATACAAGAATATAAAAAGAATTGGAGCAATTTTATACAGGCTATGCATTTGCTACTTAAGGCAAAACAACTCACCTTTTTCTGGCAATTGCAAACTTATTTCAAATTGCAAATATTCTTTTTTTTATAGATTTATTTATTTATACATACAAGCTGGGGTACAGGCCAGAGGTGTGGGGCGGCGAGAGGGTTCACCAGAGACAGAGTGGGGAGCAGAACAGGCAGATCAGAAATACACTGCTGAGAGCAGCAGCGGGCGAGGCAGGAGAGGTCTGCCGCACCATGTGGGATTCTCCCCGGCTGGGCGTCGAACTCACGTCGCTTACGCCGACAGCTCCACAGCGCAGCGCTCAGCCGCTGCGCCACCAGGGAGGCCCAAATTGCAAATATTCTTAATCATTTTTGAGATTCTACACATTATCAAGCACCCTAAAATTTAATAGAGTATAGTCTATGCATTTACTAAAAATATCAAATATAGTGTTCTTAGGAAAGAACTGGATATCACATTAAGTCATTTCTAGTTCTGAATTATTCCTATCAAACAATATTTCACACACATCAATGATATTTGGATACGACTTCCCTTATTCATAAAGTTAATGCCCCAGTTTTAAGTATGGAAGAATAAGACTGTGTTTTATTCACTATCATACACTTTACATGAAGACAAGTCCCTGGTATTCAGCATTTGAAAACCA
The DNA here is from genome assembly GCA_004024925.1 of Scalopus aquaticus. Taxonomy (NCBI): domain Eukaryota; kingdom Metazoa; phylum Chordata; class Mammalia; order Eulipotyphla; family Talpidae; genus Scalopus; species Scalopus aquaticus. The sequence continues at coordinate 8,269 of PVIJ01019600.1, forward strand.
GAGATTGAACTATGTGACTATTCATAAATTATGTATTTGAAAATATATGTGTAAATTTATTAACTCTATTAAGTGTTTGAAGGAAGAACAGTGATGGAAAATAGAGCTGGCTGTAAATTAAGGGAATCTAGTCACAGAACTCTCTCCACTGGTAGTCAACTGAGTGGATTCAACTAAGCCTCTTACTGCCCTTGAATTCTCCTCTCTGAATTGTAAAAAAAAACAAGAGTGTTTCCATGCAAACAAAGTGTTTGCTGAGCAGCTTCTTTGAGGGGATGTACTTCCATTGTGCTATATAAATGAGTCAAGATGGCTTCTTTGTATCAGCCCCTAAATTGTCTGTGTTTTCACAGCAGGCTAAGACCTGTTAGTTCACAAGCTTGCTGGTTCCAGATTTTTACACATCTATTTTAAATGTGCCCCCAAAATGCAGACTTTTAGTTATTAAGAGTTGATTGCTTTTCATATTCCACAAAGTTGCAACCGCCACAGGCATGGTAAGGTGAAGAATCATAGAGACCTTCTAGCCACTGATGCCTTTGAAAATCCTCTGACTACCTGCATGCTGCCAGGTGATGTTCCCTAGATTGAAAGGCCTCCTGTCTAGTTCCTTTCTGCCCAACGCATCCTTCCCCTCCTCACTTTCTGCTGGATGGTCTTTTGGTAGCCTCTGTACTAACTGGTGCTCTGAGGAACTTTTGCACTCAAACCTGTTCCCCCAGAATGCTGAAGGTTGGTTCTCACTACTTCCACCTGGTGGTACAATATCTTTTTCTTTAATTAGCTCTGAATTCCTTAGCGGAGTCTCAGGGTTAAGCAGGTTACTTTTGTTTTCTTAAACTGGATATATAGTTTTCTTAAAAAAAAAAATCATTGAATATGTGATTTATGATAATCATTGCAATATAGAGCCATTCAATACACCTTAGAAAGTCTAAAAAATAAGAATAAAAATAATGTATTACTCCATTATTAAGATTAAACCACCATGCTAATCACTAGACATAAAAGATAACTGATACATTTAAAAATATCACTTTCATACATCTGGCAACTGCTTTTCAAAATCACCATGCGATTGAATAATCACAGAAATCATTTGATAATAATTGAATGTCACATTCAAGGAAGCAAACTTTAATTTTCCAAATCTTTGCCAATAGTGAACACTGAAAAGAAGCAAACAAACAAAACAAGAATTTCAAATTCTATAGTTTAAAATGGAAGACAGTTTCAGTTATTTTCTGATAAAGCTTTGAAAATGTTGTTTAATCTTATGAAAGCAACATTATCATGTATTTCTTAAGTCATTAATAGGATATTATTATATAGCAGATTTTATAAACTTTTATTTTTCTTTAATTTTTGATTGATATGTTTGATGTTTCTGGTCTACAACTATTGTTTTTCCTTGTAATTTTTTTAAATTTTTTTTTAAGGATTTATTTATTTATACATACAAGCTGGGGTACAGGCCAGAGGTGTGGGGCGGCGAGAGGGTTCACCACAGACAGAGTGGGGAGCAGAACAGGCAGATCATACACTGCTGAGGGGAGCAGCGGGTGAGGCAGGAGAGGTCTGCTGCGCCATGTGGGATTCTCCCCGGCTGGGCGTCAAACTCGCGTCGCTCGCTGCCGACAGCTCCACAGCACAGCGCTCAACCGCTGCGCCACCAGGGAGGCCCTTTCCTTGTAATTTTTTCATTGTTCCAGAAATAATTTCTCAGAAATGACTTTTTCTATATTTATTGTGTTTCAAATGTATTTATTCTACTAGACTTTGCATTCACATCATATTTTTGTATTAAAATATGTGTAACATAAACTTGACTATTTTCACTGCTTTTAAGTGAAGTTCAGTGACTCAAACTACATTCACAATGTTTCACAACTATCATCACAGCTCATCTCAGCACATTTATCTTCCCAAACTGAAACTCTACACATACAACTCCCCTTTCCCTATGTCCACCAACTTCTGGAAGCCTCCATTTTACCTTGAAACTCTGTAAATCTGACTACCCCAAGAGTCTCATAAATGCATCATACATTAGAAGGGAGCTCCTCAATCTGACTCTATCAAGCATGCCTTACTCTTTGAGAGTAGTCATTCAGTCTGTTCCAGCCATCAATTCATGGCTCCCAGTACATGACAATGTTCAGCACTAGTAGGAAACTTGATTATTTATTTCTTTAAAAGCTCTGTGGAAAATGACTTGACTTAATTGCATAATTTAACAAATCTGGTACAGTTCAAATATGGTAATACAGGCCATATATGCCACTTCACTATAGCACTCTGTGATAAAATGCTTGAATCCCAGCTTCTTAACTAATGCATGGAAGGAAAAGGTGATAATTCTCCAATCTTGCAGCTAAAAAGTCAACAGAACAAGAGTTAGGTTCCCTTATAATGTGTGAGACTGTGTGAGATATAACTTTAAAGATAAAATGTAATGTCTTACAATGCAGGGAAAATGGGAAACCCACATATCTTTGATTGCTTTGGGCCCCATGAGTTTCTCCCAGTAAACATTGACCTGGTGGGGGTGTGCTGGGTGATCATTTATACTGTCTTCCTCTAACCACATTTTGACTGTCTTCAAATAACATAAATGAGCAAACACTATTAAAGAAAATGAAGTAAACTCTAATATGTATATGTGTGCATATATTTGCACACCAGATACCTTACAAGTGACTGATATCCAGGATGTACAGAAAACTCATACAAGTCAACAAAAAGAAAACAAATAGTGCAATTAAAATTGGGCAGAAGATCTAAATAGACACTTTTCCAAAGAAAACATACAGCTGGCCAACAGATACATGAAACAATGTTCATCATTTATCATCTGGGAAATGCAAATAAAAACCACATGAGAAACAACTTCACATCTGTGAGAATGGCTGATATCAAAAAGTCCACAAATAAAAGATGTTGACAATGCTGTGGAGGAAAAGGGCTGCTCCTACGCTGCTGGGGGGAATGCAGTCCCTCTGGAAAAGAATATGGAGGTTTCTCAAAATATTAAAAATTAATCTGCCATATGACCCAGTAATTCAGTCCGTAGATATCAACCCCCAAAATACAAATACACCAATTTGGAGGAATATGTGCTCTCTTAGTTACATTGCAGCACCATTTACAATCATCAAAGTATGTAAACAACCTAAGTTCCCAAGGACAGATGAGTGGATTCAGCAGATGTGGCATATATGCACAATAGAATGCACCTTAGCTTTCAAGAAAGATGAAATCTTGCCATTTGCAGTAAGGATGGAATTGGTGGGCATTAAACTAAGCAAAGCAAGTCCAAAGAAGAATGCCAAATACCAGATCATTTCATCCTTAGTGAGAACACAGAGAAACAAAAGAAGTGAACAGAAAAACAAAACAAACAAGCAAACAAACAGAAAAACTACACCAAATCAAAGCCTGGAAATCTCACTGTAGAATAGAGGCTGTCAGAGGGGGATGTAGGGGCTAGAAAGCAAAGGGGGAAGGGAATCCAGTTAACTATGGTAGAGGATGATGGACACTTTGATGATGGGGCTGGTGTGATAACATGCATCTGAAGAGGTATGATCCTATACCTCTAAAACATGTACAGTGTTGTAACCAATGTTATCGTAAAAAGTGTGAATAAGAATATATATACAGACTCAAAAGTGTTGTTAACAATCTTCTAACAAATAGTCTATTGATCTTATAAACAAAATAAATCATCTCTTATAGAATCATCATACATTTCCTATGGTGAACATCAATTCACCTTTTTAAATTATTTTCTTAAATATTAAATTTCCCAAGCAAGATTTTTTTTTTCCACTTGATAATAACTGATTTCCAGTTAAAGTTGGAGTGTAAAGCTTTTGAAGTGACTGACAGAATAAGATCTCTGGCAGCCTTATCTTTTGTATACTTCCTCTCTCTGTGAAAACACAATACACCACAGTAAGAAGGAAACCTTCTGGTTCAAAGTCTTGCATTCTGTTGAAGATTGAGAATATATATTCACTTCTTTTGTAGCACTCCGTATGTACCTATTCCTGTTAACATTGAGAACCTTGTACCTAAACAACACTTAAAAATATATTCCTATGACATGGTTGGACCTTTTTATGAAATTATTGAACAATTTCTTATATAGTTGAATGAATATTCTGAAAACAAAATTATTTAATATACACATTGCCTTGTGGTGAAATAATAAAATTACTTTCCAATACATATTTTCTCTTTTCAGACTTCAAATTCATAGATAAATCTAAAAAAATATAAAATACTTTTAATACAGTCAATTCAAAATACTTTAACAAAAAAATCAAAATAACTAATATATTTGAAAGAGAAAGAATAATTATGTATAGTTTTTAATATTTTTATTTTATAGGTGGTTTATAATACTGTATATGATTTAGAAATATAGACTCCTACCTCTTCAGTTGCATGTTTCCAGACTAAACACACCACTAAGGACCAACAGAATCAATAGTTTATAACAACAAGTACCAGGGAACACAGAAAATATTAACTAACTTCTATAAGCATTGAAACTGATCTGAGTAGAAATGAGTAAATAGGGCAAAATACTGACAAGTCATTTTCACTCAAAAGTCATTACTTTTGAGTCTTAATATTCTTTTAAAAGAGTTTATGCTGATTTATATCTCTAGACCATTGATGATGTGAAATTGACTGGAAGAAGTGTAGGAAACAAAAACAGACATATAAACTTTAGAGGTAGATTCAATCTAGCAGGAATGAATGTTTAACAGATTGCTTTAAAAATCAAATTAATATGTTTGTTACTCAATGGCAAAGGTGCATTTAATAGACATTTCTCCAGACGGTAGTTTAAAGAGAGAAATTTGCTCCCCAGCCTGTATCTGTGCAAGGGCTCCTTTTTTTCGTTCTTCTTTTCCTAATAAATCTGTCCTTTTAAAATGTTAAATAAATAAATAGAGAAATTTGTCTGATTCATTAGCAAATTTGTGTGGAATATTTTCACAGAGTCAAGATCGAATATTTTAATTATTAGATTAGACTCACAAATTAAAGTTATTTTATAAAATTAATGTAAATGTTCTTTTTAATTTTAATTCTAAATTAAAAGCAGGAGGTATTGGACATCATTTTAAAGTAAATATGGTAATAAAGTACACCAATTTTTGGTAATTTAACTTAGGAGAGAGAAATGACGTTCAGGGAAAAAAAAAAAAAAAAGACTAATGAAGATAGACTGGCCTGAGGTAGAAGACAAGAGACCATCAATTCAACAAATGAATGAATTCAGAAATAGGCACACCAAGTCAAATACAAACATCCAAAAAAAAAAAAGATGAGAAAAGTTTTTTGGTTTTGTTTTTGAATTAAGGGATAATTTCTACAGATCAACATGGCAGGTATCTGGTCTGTGGAATCTAATAGAAACAGAAGGAACATTGAGGTCAGACTCAATCAAGCATGGGTGACAGCTAGTTTTGAAAACAGAAGTGTGTGGAAACAGTGAAATTAGAGTGAACATTAATCAAAGAATTAACATAATGACTAGACTAAGTTGTTCACAAAGGATCACACATGCAGTGAAATTCAGAGATAAAACAAAATTTCTGCCAGGCACCAAGCTGTTATTAGAAGTGGCAGACATATACTGTCTGATTAAAGAAACAGTAATAGTTGAAATAATTTACTGTGTAAATGTCAGTTACCTGCATTTTCTCCCAGTCTACTGGTTACTCTATCAGAGCAAGTTCTTAGAAGAGGAGATCTCTTAAATATTCTGGTTCTTTATAGTTAGGCAAATAATAGATAAGAGAAAGGTGCAGACATTTGACATAAACAAGCATAACCTTTCAAAACCTGACACTACTATGTGGCACACTTTTTCCATTTATATTACTAAAAATTTCAAGTCTGTATAGGTTAAAATGTGCATCACTCGGGCCTCCCTGGTGGCGCAGCGGTTGAGCACTGCGCTGTGGAGCTGTCATAGCGGTGACGCGAGTTCAATGCCAGGCCAGGGAGAATCCCACATGGTGCGGCAGACCTCTCCTGCCTCGCCCACTGCTCCCCTCAGCAGTGTACCTCTGATCTGCCTGTTCTGCTCCCCACTCTGTCTCTGGCGAACCTTCTCGCCTCCCCACGCCTCTGGCCCGTACCCCAGCTTCTATATATAAATAAAATAAAATCTTAAAAAAAAATGTGCATCACTTGAGTATGATATATTTTTTCTTGTTTTACAACCCACATAAATTTTATCTTCTGTGTTATGTAAGAGTTTATGATCAATTATTTAATTTTCTCAGAAAAATGAATGGAAAGACTAATTGGCCAAATGAGCAAACCCAAAGTTTCAAAGAAATTGCTTATTTCAGAATTTTTATCTGCTATTTTGTGCCATACATTATTATAATTACTTTGCTAACAAAGTGTGTACTTGTATGAGGAATACACTAAAATATGTGTAGATATTTAGACACAGAATACTTTTTCCTTAGTCTAGAAGAGATATTTAAGGTAGTTGAGTAGGGTCAGTTGAATCCCTTTATTATCAGAAGTTAATATGCCGACTATTAATCAATATACATTTATATCACTTTTATTGTTTGATAACATAATCACCTGTTAATAATGGAAAATAAGTCCTTAGTAATTGAAAACTAGCAAAATGCTGGCATTAGATTATACTGGTCAACAAATTTTTTTAAAAACTCATGTAACTGAAATAAATTTAGTCATTTCCTATTAATTTGTATGTGCTCAAAACGAGTATGACAGTCAAATTCTGATTTTGGCTCTAGAGTTTTTTTGTAATCTGCAATGAATTGATGTTTATATTTCAAAATGCATGCCAATAGTAATAGGCCTATGGTTAATACCTGTAAAAAATCAAGTCATAGACTACTTAGATTTCTTTGCTTGTCTCTTGTACAGCTGTTCAGAAGCATCTCTGGGGAGTGTCCAGCAGTAGTCAGCCAGCATTGTAGTGGACCATTTCCCCTGGTATCTTTGTCCCATTGATGCAATATCTTGATGAAAACATTTACTAACCATACTACAGTTTTCAGGGAAGAAATCCAGATGGGAATGAAGGAAGTGGATCTTTAGGGATATATTGCAGCCAAGTTTCTGATACTGCATCAGCTTGTCTTCTACTAGTTCCTTGTAGTTTTCTGCCCTGATATTACCAAGAAAGTTTGTAGACACTAGGCGAAAAGCATTCCATGCTTGTTTCCCATCACCCTGCAGCAAGTTGTTGAACCCGTCATCTTTGAAGAGCTCTTGAATCTGAGGACCCACAAAAACTCCCTCTTTAATCTTTGCTTCGCTTTCAGTATAAAGTAATTGTGACATCTTCTAGAAGATTCCATTGTTGGAGTCTTGATCCTAGCACTTTTGCCTTGTTCTTGGATAAGTTCAAATCACAAACCAGGTCACTTAGTTCTTCCTGTGTTAGTCTGTGTGGTGTTGATGATGTACCACAGTGAAATTCCGGATCACTGCGTGCTGATGGAACAGGAGAAGAACAGGTCGGCTCACCCTTGTCCTCATCAGATGAATCAAGAGAATATTCTGCGGGAGGTTCTGGAATAGGAAGTCCCTCACCATGTGGAACTGGTCTCATTACAGACGGAATGTTTGGGTAGACTCCTTTTGCTTCGTTATTCCGCCGAAAAGAGGAGGAAGCAAGCAGAAGTAACAGTCTTTTATGTGGTTGCTTGGCACTCTCCACACCATGGGGACTGCAAACAGAATTGATGGTCTTTTGCCATTTAGCACTGTGAAAGCTGTGTTGTACATGTAGCACAGCATATATGCAGGGCCCAAGGCTTGTCTTGGTCACCACCCTTGCATCCGAAGTAAAGATGATAAGCCTTCTTCACTTGAGAAGTGATACTTTTCTTCTGGTTAGCAAATGCCACTTCCCCACAATTAGAGCAGAAATTGTCCATGCTATTAATGCACTTTCGAGGCATTACTGTTCTGTATTGTGCATAAATGGATAAAATAATAACAGTTCTATGGAAGAGTAGCTTCAACTATCTCACACAAAGTCTAAAATCTTTTCAGTGCTCAACCTTTCCGACAGGCCTTTATATAGTGCCCTGCTGACATCACTTTACTTCAGCAGCCACCTGGCTGTAGTATTGCATTGCATCAGAAAATGATGCTGCAACTCTGGATGATGTGTGCATGATGGTACTATGCAATGCAATGCAATATGACATCTTTCTAGGCTGATTTAGGATGTTGCAAGTCCTACTGGATAAATTTACATGGTGAAACACATAAAATGAATTATATGAAATATCTTCAAAACGAGAGCTAATAGAACATTTTCTGGGTTATATTCATGTTCAGCACACTAATATACTACAAATTAGGGCCTTTTAAAGTCAGTAGCAATCTCAGTGTTGACCAGTGTTATAGGACTGTTTATAATGGTGAAGTTTATGATAAAAAAAACATGATCCAAATAATTCAATTTTTATATCATAGTTTTATGAATGAAATTGTGCTTCCACAGAGCCTGATGGACATAATGGTTGCTAAAAAATTTCTTTACAAAGCTCAATGTGTAGACTATTCTGTGAGGCCTATACATGTATCTTAAAACAAGAGTTCTATTATTTCTGGTTAAATACACTGTACTTTCAGTTCTATCTCATTAGATACACTGATATTCATCAAATTCAGCCAGATTTTACATTCTAACTGTATATAGAGGCAGCAGATTAATTTAAAGCATGACTGATATGCATCAACACCTGTTCATTTTTTCACAGATACGATTTCATCTTTAAAAATAACAAAGTCTGATTCCATTGACTTCAGTGTTTAATTTTAGGAAACAAATAATATTTTAATTTATCATTGTATAATTCATATTTTCAATTGAGTCTGCAATTTCTAGTTCACACATTCATAGATCTTGTCACATATTTATCAGTTTATCATAAAGGATATAGATGAATGGGCATATGAACAGGTGCATCTGGTAAATTTCATAAGGATCCTGAATGCGAAAGTTTCTGGGCCCATATGATGGGGTTATGAGGCTTCCAATACCTGGTTGTTTTCACCAGCCTGGAAGCATTTAATTTTTTTCTGAGCGAAATTGTGCCTCTTTCCATATAACCCATTCTATGGATTTAAGACTTTTTTAATATTTTCTGACTTTCAGTTACAAATGTTGTATTATAATGTGCCTATATATATTATAAGTGTTATAATGTGCCTGCATTATTATGAGATCGTTATTTCTATCTTACTTTAAAATTATGAAAACTGGGCCTCAAGAAGGGTCACATGCTGGCGATGATTCTTGATTAGGATACCTGTTTAGGGCCTCCCTGGTGGCGCAACGGTTGAGCGCTGCGCTGTGAAGCTGTCCACAGCTCGCGATGCAAGTTCGACGCCCAGCCAGGGAGAATCCCACATGGCGCGGCAGACCTCTCCTGCCTCGCCCGCTGCTCCCCTCAGCAGTATATTTCTGATCTGCCTGTTCTGCTCCCCACTCTGTCTCTTGCCGCCCCACGCCTCTGGCCTGTACCCCAGCTTGTATGTATAAATAAATCTTAAAAAAAAAAAAAGGATACCTGTTTGATCTTGGCCATTTCCTTTATTGCCAAAACGAAATAAAATGTATAACCAAAACTGCAATCTTCTTTCTATCTAGATATCTGTAGCTATATAAAGGAAATGTTTAGCTGTTTTCACCTCCTGAAACTCTTCTGTGCTCTGTGCTATACAGTCCTGTTGGTCTGAACAGTGTCTGCAATTTTAAATTCTCATGTTCTTGCCCCTGGGCATTCTTCCTACCCTCATACACACACCTCCAAGTTTGCGAATGCAGCTCTTCAAACCCAGTATAAGTCTGAGCATAGTATATTTGTTGTAACTAAAATATCACAAGAAAGGTATAAAAGGCTGTATATGAATGTAAATGTATCCTCAGAAACATCAAGTCCCTTTATTGTCCAATATCTAAATATTGCAATATTGAACCTGAGCTAAATGTGTGCATTGGGAGGGATCTGCCCTCAAATCGTATTTTAAGTGAAGGCCTGTGTGCCATATAACAAGACCTCATTCATTTAAAATTTGAATTCTGTTAGAATTTGAAAACTGTAGACCCCGCTTATTAACAGACGTGTCATGCGACGTCTCTGTTCACCTGTCCCAGGTGGCCAGGTGTTGTGTATTTGGACAGTCTTAGTGTAGTTCATTTCCTGTAATTGGTGAATCGGTTGTGTCAGGAGCAAGCTGAAGTATTGGATTTTACCTTGTGTTCTCTTTCGTAAAGGCTATTCTTGCTCCCGATGCTGTTACTACCAGTTAGGTCAAGCAGGAATCTTTTCCTCACACTGCGTCTCTTTTGTGTCTGAGGTTTATACATGTCATTCTGACTTACGGTTCTGAATGCTGTTTATCCTCAAAATCCTAAGTATCTGCATGTGAACTGTTGCTTATTTCACTACTGAAGGACAAACACTTTCCAATAATAACACATGGTCATTATTAAGACTGTTTTTAAATTAATTTTCTTACATCATTGTTAATTTTTTAAAAAATATATTTATTTATGCATACAAACTGGGGTACAGGCCAGAGGTGAGAAGATTCACCAGAGACAGAGTGGGGTGCAAAACAGGCAAATCGACGGAAACACACTGCTGAGGGGAGCAGCGGGCGAGGCAGGAGAGGTCTGCTGCGCCATGTGGGAATCTCCCTGGCCGGGTGTCGAACTCGTGTCACCACTGCTGACAGCTCCACAACACAGCGCTTAACCACTGCACAACCAGGGAGGCCCCAGTCATTGTTGATTTTTGGACAGTATTTGGTTTCTCCCCTCAGACATAGTCCCTGTAGTTTTACCATCACCATAGCCCCCATGATCCATCCCATAATCCCTTGTGCTCTTCTCTCCACTGTTTTGGCCCCTTTTCCTCCCCCTTCCTCGCAGAATGTCTCTTATGTATGGTTGCCTACTAGTTTTGTTTATTATTACTATATTATTATTATTGTTATTTTTTTTCCTTGATCCCTTATTTTGTTCCCCTATAATATTCCTATAAGTGAAACCATTTGGTATTTTTCTTTTACCGTTTGGCTTTTTTCACTGAGCATGATCCCTTTTCTCCCCCTCAGATTATGTGTCTCAGATTATGGTCAGCTTGGAAGTTTTGTCTTTTTCTTGTTTTGATCAGTTTCTCTGTGTTCCACATACAAGTGAAACCATTGTGTACGTCTGTGAGTTTGTTTCCTAAATTTAGAGGCAGTGGTGATGGCTATAGATAAGTGCCTTATAGTCCCCTGACAAGCAGTTGACTTAGGGCTGCAGCTATAGGTTTGGAAATCCCTGTGTGCTTGTTCTCAGTGGACACATCACTGAGCTGCACCCAGGCAGTAACTGAACTCAGCAGGGATACTTTATAGACCCATTCCTTGGAGACGTCACATAGCTCTGATGGTTGGCTTAGAGACTCGCCCACAGCCTTGTTGAAACACATTGCATGGAAGTTTCCAGGACAGAGCTATCATCTTTTATTCCCCCTGAGACACCTGTGTTTAGATGACTGCCCCGATGGTACAAAGCTCTAATTTCCCCTTAACATCCTTGTCCTTAAAGCATCTAAGTGTCTATTTCTCACATAATTTAAGACAGTTCAAGTATATTCTAGTATTAAACCAATTTTAAATAACACAATAGAAATTAAGCTAAATAATGTATCCAAGTTTCCTGACTTAGGACGTACAGATCTAGAACTATACTAAGTTCCCCAAAATAGAGTCATCTTGGATCTTATCCACTTATTGCAACAGTGGGTTCTGTATAATGGCATTTCCTGTAATTTCTAGAACTAGTGCAGTAACATTATAATCCAATTTTTTTTATTTTCTAATTTATTTTTCAATAGGAAGAAAAAATTGCAATTACCATGTATAAACAGGAAGATGCCATTTTTGTAAGAGTGGGTTTCTAATTTGAATAAATTACATAATTAAATAAAACACACATTATTAATTTAGATTTAACATTGATGTATCCCTAGATTGTTATTCGTTTAAACTTCTTTTAAACTATATTTGCATCTCTATCCCTAATTATTTAATGCATTTTGTTAACAAGTGAGAAAACTAGAAAGTCAACTTACACATATATTCAGCTTTTGAACTATCATTAATTCATACAGTTTTAAAAGATCCTACCAGTCATTATAATATTCCCTTTTTAAATGAAATAATGTCTGTTTTCTTTTGTCTCCCACTTGATAAGGAAGATGTGCTTATTTGGATTCCCAGGCAATGTGCAGTGAAATATCCATGTGATTGAAATATAATATTTTGTGTGCTTTCTTTATTCAAGACAATCAAATTAACAAGAAAAAAAAAATGTTGAGTTTATGATTACTAGAACATGCTAAAGTTTCATAAACATTGTTATTATGCATTTGATTTACATGGAACCATATATGTGATACTATGTTTATACTGAAATATTCTTCAAAAAGTTCATATCCCATTCCAAACCCCTACCCGAGAATTACTTGTGAGCATTATATGGTAGAAATGTTTTATTATTATTTCTTATGACTAGTAAGAATTCCTCTAAACAAGCTGAGAAATTCTGCTCTAGATGATAGTGAAAACTTAAAATGAGAATACAGTAATTGAAATAGAACTCCTTTTTATCAATATTCAATAATTGGCAATAATCCTATATAATTAAACTACCAATCATAATCCTCAATATTATTAATCCTGAATATTAAACACTCATATTGATTTATTGAATCAATACTATTGATTTGAAATAAATGAAATATTTACCAGAATAAAGGCTTGAGGAACTGGAATATATAAGTATTTAACAGAAAAGAGAGATTTCTAATAAAAGGGTGATAAGAAACATCAGGCATTGAGCTAGTGACATCTTATTGAAGCATAAAAGTAATAGGTTTTCCTTTCTTTTATCTTTGCTATTGAAGCACCTTTATAAATTTTGTAATTATTCTATATATTAATCCTAGAAAACAAAAACAGAGAGAAAGAATAAATTATCAGGAGAAAGCCTAAGACCTTTTCGTTTGAACTAAGACTATATAAACTTTCACATAAAACTAGGGAGTTCTTAGGCTGAATAAATAGTACATACTAAACTATTATTAAACATTTTTCCATTCATGGACATTAGGTGCATCTACTAGAGGGCAATGATCCTATGGGAAAAAAAAATATATATATATACTGAGATTTATTTACCTGATCATCATTTTATTGCTTTGATGAATTTTTGGTTTTCATTCATGAATGGATGATTTGAGTCACTTGTGGTCCAACTATATTTGAATTTTTACTCCTCAGTGCTTAAAAAATATAAACATCTGACTCCATTAGCAAACTCGATTTATGGCATGTAAGATTGTATTATTCTGAACAAATGATGTTGGATAAAAATCTAATGAATTTACATAATGGAATCTATAAATGTAATGGATTAACTGCATTAGTGTATTTGTTGCAGTAATTTACTTTTTTCTTTTTAGATGGAAAAGAATGTTTTTAATTTTCCTTTAACAGATACTATTAATCTTGTTGACTTTGTGGCTAAACATGTTGTCAGATTTATTTACCACTAAAGATAAAAATGTCTTATATTTGAGCCTCTTGGAAAAAGATACTGCAGCATGAATTTTTGAAGGATTGCTTGGAATATAAATGTATGTGTAGAAAATATTTAAAATATATCAATGGGAAATAAAGTACTGTATTGCATTTAGTTCTAAGAACTAAAACAAACATAATACAGTGTCAAAACACAAAATGAAAAACATATATACAGTCTTACAAGAGCATTATTGACCTTATATTGTTTAAATATGCAAACATAATAAAGGCAACGGTTATTATTGTTTTTTATAAATAAAGTTGAAAATCATCATTTTGCCTTTATTTCTATCCAGTTGTTCAATAGTATGTCTATATTTTAGTCATATTTCATGAGAAATTACATTAACTTAATTTCAGTTTTCTGTATTCTGGGAAGTATCTCTCTCCCAAGGAGTTACAGGTATCTTAAAATAATTAGGAAACTGAAAAAAGTACATATATGTGACTGTGTTCTAAATGACAGATGATATACACATTATTAATCCCTCTGTTGGTCAAGGTTTTATAATATAGAATGGATAGTGTAGGGCCTCCCTGGTGGCGCAGCGGTTGAGCGTTGCACTGTGGAGCTGTCGCCAGCAGCGATGCGAGTTCGATGCCCGGCCGGGGATAATCCCACATGGCGCCGCAGACCTCTCCTGCCTCGCCCGCTGCTCCCCTCAGCAGTGTATTTCTGATCTGCCTGTTCTGCTCCCCACTCTGTCTCTGGTGAACCCTCTTGCCGCCCCACGCCTCTGGCCTGTACCCCAGCTTGTATGTATAAATAAATAAACCTTTAAAAAAAAAAAGAATGGATAGTGTAAAATATGTAATTAAATAAAAGGAATTAAAATGGAGCATTTAGGATATCTGTTTTTATTTCCCTAGCCAGTACAAATAAGGAAGATGCTTGAATGGCATGAAATTAATAAAGATTTGACAACAGAATCCAATAGAACTGAGAAAAACACAAGTTATGTCCAGACAAAAACAAATAACACCAGGGCCTCCCGGGTGGCGCAGCGGTTAAGCGCTGCGCTGTGGAGCTGTTGGCAGCAGCGATGCGAGTTCGACGCCCAGCCCGGGAGAATCCCACATGGTGCGGCAGACCTCTCCTGCCTCGCCCGCTGCTCCCCTCAGCAGTGTATTTCTGATCTGCCTGTTCTGCTCCCCACTCTGTCTCTGGTGAAGCCTCTCGCCAC
>PVIJ01019601.1:0-23129 GCA_004024925.1 Scalopus aquaticus
GGGGGGGGGGGGGGGGGGAAGGCAGAGGGAGGGAAGGAAAAGGGCACAAAATGGAATAGAAAAGAACACAAGGGACCATGGAGATGGATCACAGGTGAATTGGTGGTAGGCTACCCAAGGGGAAGACAAAATGTAAAAGACATAAATAACAATAAAAATATATACATTTTTTAAAAAAAGAGTCTCTCTGAAAGCAACTGAGTTGCAACTCAGGAAATAAAACTCAGCAGATAGCACTAGGATATTAAGTTTCAGGTTAGTACCGACACTTGAAAATGTCTACATTATGGTGTTTAAATAGGCTGGTGGATGAAATAGTACATTCTTACTAGAAGAAAGGGACTTAAGAGATTAAGAAATTATAAACAGTGCTTCAGAAAGTTTGATTTGGGAAGCGGCAAGGATATCATTGCAGAATGTCAGTGAGGTTATCAGGAACTCCCTCCAGATTTGTGAGGTTTGTGACTTACAATTAGCCAGCACTGAAGATGCTTGGAAACCATTTTGTTTAGGTATTTACCCCTCCCAATTCATACCCATGATTCAAGGAAAGATGACAGCATTTTCAGCTTCCCAATAATTAGTAGAAATGAATTCCTATAATTTCCTAGGTCCTAATTATTCTCAGTAAAGGTTGGCAATCCTATACCACATGTGAATGAGCTAGAATGGCTTTTCCCTGGTGATTGTTATATGAACTGGGATGGTCATGTGCTTTAGTTCGATCAGTCTGAAAGGAACATTTTTCTATTCAAAACAAAGAGTGTTTCTCTCCTCCCAATTATGTAGCCTCCACTGCTTCTACAGAAATTTAGTGTTGATAAGGGAACCCAGACTGAAGAACAGTTTAAAGTTGGGAAATTGGGAGTTGATCCCCAGCCAGGGAGTTGACCCACATGGCACAGCAGACCTCTCCTGTCTCCCCGCTTCTCCCCTCAGCAGTGTCTTTCATTAGATCTGCCTGTTCTGCCCCTCACTGTCTCTGGTGAGTCCTCTCACTTCCCCCCCCCCCATACCTCTGGCCTACACCCCAGTTCTTGTATGCATAAATAAATAAAACCTTAAAAAACAAAAACAAAAAAAAAAATAAAGTTGGGAAATTGTTGTAACCAGAACTGTGAACTTCCTCCTATTTGTGGTAATTCTTATTATTGACTCAGTTAAATCAGGAATTTTGTCCACTGCATCCAGAAGCATCTCAACTGACAAAATCAATCTCAGCATTTTTCCTTTTTTCTGTCATTGAATAAGAACTGATCAGATCATTCTGATCACAGTAATTTTTGTCTTCTTAATTTACATGCTTCCTTGCTTGATTTTATTGATTCCCAAGACTTTAATGACTACCTGTTGACATATTCAAGTCAGACTTAATTATTGATCACCAAATTCATATTTTCAAATGTCATTAGTCATCTCCTCCTGAGTCACCAACAAACGTCTCAAATTAGCAGTGTACTACTGAAATTCTCATTTATGCCAGAACATCCTCTTCCTCCACCTGTATTCACATTGTTTGCTGTATTGTCATCCACTTAACTTGAAATATCAAGATTTTATTATCAACTTCTCCTTCTAGCTCTTATCTAACAAGCAATGCATTTTTCCTCTTTTCTGCCTCCCAAAATATACACAAATACATTTCCTCTTTGCCCTTATAATGTAACTCAATAGGCCAAGTTCTTCATCATCTTTCACATGGAGTAGTGCAATCTCCTCTTGTTTGAACTCCAAGTCATTTCTCCCCTTTATACCTATCTTGGAAACACATGTCAGAGTTATCTTTCTAAATCAAAAAGTAATTCACCTTTTTCCCAATGGGAAAAGCAAATGCTCAGTATATCTTCCACAGATCTTCACAACCAGACCTAATCTGTCTTTTTGGGTTTACTTTTTTCCATGACCATTCCTTCAACTTTTCTAGGCACCAACCTAGAAATGTTTGATTTGATTGTTATCCTCTCCATGCATGCCAATTTCCTCTTAAATTCATGCAGTTATATATGTTTCTTACTCTGCTTCAAATATCCTGACCCCATTTAGCTGCCTTGAAAACTATTATTTATTCTCCAACACCAAGCTCAGTATATTTTCTGAAACCCTATCCTTAGCAATAACCTCAAGAGGAATTAAACTTTCCCTGTATTCAAATCACATGTTATATGAAAACTCTCATATAGCATTTCCATGTCATGCTAACATGTCTAGTTTAAGAGTCTAGATCTCTTAAATCATGAAAACTTTTAAAAGAGAAGGCATGATTCATCTGAAAATCTCAGACTGGATAACACAGTGTCTGGAATATGCTAGGGTTTCAATAAAATCTATGGATGAAAATAGCTTCAGTATCTCTCAGGATTCCACACAATGGAAAAAGGTATGCTTTCTTAGGAAAGGATTAGATTTTATACCAAATGTAGTTTGTGCTAACTATACAGATACTCTTTCTTCACTCTACTGACTGGCAATTACACTTTACCTTCCAGGTTTTCCTCAAGTATAAATAAATTGTTAACTCAATTCCCAATTCAAAACTAAAAAAGTACATAGCTATATGGTGAATATAAATGAAAGAATAAACATGAATTCATTTCTAATAAACAACTCATATGGCCTAAAGCTGTAACAGATGAAAAATTCATCATGATATGCACATCTGCAAAATGTAATGAGGTTTGAATAAAATCAATAGAGAGACATAAATTGATATAATGCCATTTATATACTTCTGTTACAGTTACATTGGGATTTTTCCTTTTTTTTTTTTTTTTTTTTGGCCCAGAGTAAAAGTCTTTCAAGATAAAGAAGATAAAGAAGGGTGTTTTGCCAGAGCAGGGCAGAGCATGCAGAGCCAAACTTAGTTTGACCCAAACACAGATCACCTCTCAGGAGCATTCATAAAGAGCAGCTCACCATATGTGCTATAACACCTTGTGGGACACAATGATATTCTGCTCCAAGTTTCCTAACAGAGAGGATGGTTGGCAGCCAAATATTATGTGCTATATATTTTTAAGTAGCTTTGCAATGGTGCTAAATTCTTTTAAAGGGTTGCCTTGCCCTTTCTTGTATGAAGGTCTTAGCACATGGAACAAGAGGCTTTGTATGCTTTATGAGAATATAATTTTTGAGTTTGGTGTAGACTTGGCACATTCATGAAAATGAGGAAATTAACTAAACTGAAATGGAACAATCATCATGAGATAATTATGAATAGAGTAGATGTCCACTGATGAATCTATATAGAATAAAGCTGAAATCCCCATAGTTCACATGTTGTTTATTTAGATATTGTAGTCACATTCTAAACTTGTTTTATAAGAAAATTAACTGGGAAATCTAGAATAAGTAGTTCTGGGTTCTTCTTCATTTTGTTTTTGTTATCATCATCATCATTAATAATATATTGAATACTTCCTATGTGTCAAGTGTTATTTTATTTAAGTACTTTGAATTATTAATGTATTTAAATGTCATAAGAATCTTAGGAAGTAAGACACTGCCATTATACCTATTTCAGAGAAATTGAATAACGGGGCATAAAAGTAACTTGTCCAAAAGTACACAGCTAGGAAGTGATAGATCTAGTAATAGTATTCAGTCTGACTTGACAGCTAACATATTCTATTACTACGCAAATTGCTACTCTATTTTAGTATTGTCCAATGAGAACTACTGACTTTGTGAAATAGCTTACCACACAGGTCAAGCTACAGTACAAATTATAAAATTTATTTTCGTCTTTAATCATATCATTTTCACTGTGCATAAAACCATGTCTTGAATATTCAGGAGTCATTTATAGGTAAATTATCTTTACCTAACTTCTGTTAATTTGACAGAATTTAATTATTGGAGTGTATACTTGAAATTAATCCAGAAAATACCCTAGCGTAAACAAAGACCCGGATGTTTCAAACACTTAATTTGGATACTTCTAAAAAAGTTATTCAAGGCATTTTGTTGAAGTCCAACAGCAAGTCAACTTAATACCTCAGTTGTGATCAGAAGGACAGCAGCTCATGGTACAAGTGAGACTGTAAGGAGCAGTTCCCAGAGGAAGGAGTCTGCAATTGCTTGTATGCAATAAAATCATCTAATTAAAATTATAATTAACAAGTTTCAATGACCAGCTTGGCTCT
Organism: Scalopus aquaticus; assembly: GCA_004024925.1. NCBI lineage: Eukaryota > Metazoa > Chordata > Mammalia > Eulipotyphla > Talpidae > Scalopus > Scalopus aquaticus. The sequence continues at coordinate 4,143 of PVIJ01019601.1, forward strand.
ATCATTAAGAGCCATGAAAAGAAAAATCTTAAAATGCAGGAATTTTCAGCATAGGATATATGGATTAAAAAAATGTCAGGATAGCTCCATGTCAAGTGAAAAGACCATTGCCAACTCACCATGAGAGGAGATGCTACCCAGTTTTCAACATCCTACAAGCGGAGCTTGTAAAACATGAGCTGAGATGCAAAATATGTTCAGAAATCAAAGAGAAATTAAATTAAACCTTGGTTAGCAAATAAAAAAAATCTTCATCCAATATCTGAAGTTAGATAGTAAAAGTCTCAAGACCTTAAGATAGAAAACACCATGCAAACATTCAAGTTCCATTTATCAATAAAAACAAGCTAAGAAATACAACCCTTGAAAGAAAGCTTTCATAATTTATCAAGTACAACTTCCACCTTCAGTTAAAATACTGGGTAGTGAAAATCTCTTTATAAGAGTCATACTGAGAAAGAGAATGAAATGTTTATACAGTAGAAAACTCAATACAAAAAGGGAAGAGAAACTATTAATAGAAATGGAATTTTCACTTCAAGGAAGGGGAAGGCACTATGCCTCAGAGGCTGAACTGGTTCCAAAGAAGATTAAGGGAAATAGAAACAAATTTCAGACTTATTTAACTTATTATAATCTTTCTCCTTTGATTTGGCTAAAACAACATAGATGACTATTTGGACTTGTTCAAAATAAGAGAAAAGTGATAAGGAAATAAATAAATAAATACACACACAGGTGTGTATATATGCAATATTTCTAAATATATAATATATAGATATCATACTAACATATAATACATATAAACACACAATCTTCACTGACATTTTGGATGTCATAGTAAGAATGTCAAGTGTTCAGCAATTGTTTTCAAATTTTATAGTGTCCATGAACTTAAATGCAAAACTCACAGTTAAACTGCTTTATACAACAAAAGGGAATATAGGACATTTCTGTGATAGCTTGCAGCAGCTAGGAGTCAAGAGTGACTGGCAAATAAAGGTTTTGCACTCAATATTTCACCAGCTTGCATATTTTGTTAACAGATTTTTCATGGTACTTTTTACCTACAGTCTTTCTGACATATTAGCTGTTCTGTTGTAGATTGAACATTGAAAACAGAATCAGAAGATAGGGGCATAAACTTGGCCTTCCACATGCTATCATTTAACAACCAGTAATTTCATTTCTAAAATGGTGAAAATAAAACAACATATTTATGATGAGGACTGAGTGAGAATGCATATGTAAAATGAATTTGTAATTATTTGCTAGTACACCATAAACTATAAAATATTAGGCAATAATACCGCTATTTTTTTTTTTTTGGTTATTATTTATCAGCATTAAGTTATACCATTACCTGGATCTAAGACAAGAATTTTGTAACACTGAACTTACAATCAGAAAAGACAAATTAATTTTTAAATTTGGTGACACAAATACAGGTCTTTCTAGTAAATATGGTAACAAGAATTTCCAACTTTGATACTCACCCTTTACACTTACTTCTTGTTAAAATGTATATTCAACATTCAAACACTACCCCCACCCCCCCAAAAAAAAAACAGCACTGGAACAAAAGATAGAATTAAAAGCATATATCATCATACAAAGGGAAGTTCATGAGCTTTACTGTTGGGGATAATTTCTTGAGAGGCAGAAACTTGAGTGATATGTCATGTGCTTCACATTTGGGAAACAAAAAAGCAAAAACAAATAAAAAGCATACTCTAGAGATTCTCAGAGTGTTGTCCTGGAATTAGAAGCATCAGCATTATCTGGGAAGTTGTTAAAAATGCAAATCCAGTAAGTTTATAGTCCCTAACCTCTACTGAATAGAAGAGACATGAATAAACTCCAGTGATCTGTGATCTCCCAAGCTCTCCAGGTGACTTTCTATACCCACTGAAGTTTGAGAACCACTAGCGCAAAGAAGAGCGGGGAGATTCAGCTCACCCTATGAACTAACTCCAAAAGAGGAAGTCACATTGGCCCCACACAGGTAAATTATGATTATATCCACCTTCAGGTAAGAGATTAAGAAACAGGAATTAAGGGATTTAACCCAAACAAGCAAAATTAGGAAGAGTTAAATTCATGTTTTTACTACTTAACCATGAAAATATCTGTCTTAGCCATTTATAAATAGAGTTTCCCCAGGATTAAAACTAGGAGCTTGAAAAGTACTTACATAAGTCAACGGAGAAAAATTTTAAGTTTTCTGCTTGATATTCTCAAAAACATTGTAAAAGACATGTCCAGATATTTGTTAAAATGTTAAAAAAAAAAAGGGGTGGGGGAGTAGAAAGACAAAAAAGATGGGTAAAGAAATAGGAGTGTGAGAAATCCCAGAAAACAGTGGAAATCAATTTCCTATTAACAACAGTAGAATAAAAGCAAACAAACTGGGGAGGAAACAATAGAATAAATAAATAAAAGAAATATAACTTAAGTTTTGGCAGAGAAGGTAAAAGATTAAACTTTAAGTACTGAGACCTACATAAAAAAGATATTTGCCAGCCTCCCTGGTGGCTCAACAGATTAAGCACAGTACTGTGGAGCTGGCAGTGGCTGCCTGGCAGGGGAGATTGCTACATGGCGCAGCAGACTACCTTGCCCACTGCTCCCCTTGTTACAGAGCAGGGAGAGGGGCACCCCAGAACCCCCAATCCTGCCCATTCTAAATAGGTTTTGCCATCTGCCACATCAGGACAAAACATATAAGACCTTAAGTGGAAAAGAAACTTTAACACAATTAGTGTATAAGACAAAGAATACAGTTTCTAAACTAAATACCCAAAGTTACCCATCACCTCGTGGGCGAAAGTCCACCCAAATGGGATTGGCCCAAAGCAAGGGCCAAAAGCCTTCCATGAGTCTAAAACACATTTCGGCAGGGACCCATAGAAAAGGGTCAGAAACGGCATCTCTGGTGGCTCAGCGGTTAAGCACTGCACTGTGGAGCTGTGGGCAGTGAAGACGCAAGTTCGATGCCCCCGGGGAGATTCCCACATGGAGCGGCAGACCTCTCCTGTCTTGCCTGCTGCTCCCCTAAGCAGTGTGTTTAGTGTATTTCCGTTCATCTGCCTGTGCTGCTCCCCACTCTGTCTCTGGTGAACCCTCTCACCGCCTCACACCTCTGGCCTGTACCCCAGCTTCTATGCATAAATAAATAAATCTTAAAGAGAAAAAAAAATAAAAGGGTCAGAAACAGTCAGACAAGTCTGTGAGAGCAAAATCAAAATCAAGATCAACGTCGTCATTGTCACCTCCCCATGGGTCTCTCGCCCACATCTGCTTCAATCAGTCCAGGCCAGTGCAGCTTCTTTACATGTCTCTCTGCTCCTTGTGCCTCTTCTGGCCTCCATCCTGCTTCCTTCCTCTTCCTCTCTCTCCTCTGTGTTTCTCCTTCTTTCTTCTCCAGCTTCTTATCTCTCCTGCTCAGCTCTACCCTCCCTTGGGTGGGGCAGGGAAACTGGAACACTCCCCTTTCCTGAGGGAAAGTGTATTTTGATCTGCCTGTTCTGCTCCCCACTCTTTCTCTGGTGAGCCATCTCACTGACCCACACCTCTGGCCTGCACCCTAGCTTGTATGTAAAAATAAATAAATCTTAAAAAAAAAAAGATATTTGCTTCCAAGTGAGAAATATAAAAACGGGAAGAGAAGCAAACATATATAACATGGAAAAAATGTTCTGGCAATGAAAAAAGGCCAGAGTGTATGTGTTGGCATTGATAATGATTAAGCAAAGAATTCCAAACAATAACGATAAAATACCAATCAACAACTGGACATATCATGATAACTTTATATTATTCTAATTTCAAAGGTATAAAATAAAAATCAACAAAGTATCCAAGATCTAAGTTTTCACTGGATATAAATTAAGACCATCAAAATTAGAAAGCTCTTTAGGGAAAGGGAGTCAGTCACTATCAATTGCATTTGCCAGGGACTAGAGACAGGCAAGGAAGTGGGAAAGCTTTATAGTAAACAGGCAACAACAAAAGAATGATTCCGGAATGCTTTGATTGGAAGTTGCTGATATCAGGAGGTAGGCTCACTGGAAGCAGGTTGTTACCTTATGGATTTGATTTGGAGAAACACATTTGGTTGCCTCCAGTTGCTCTTGAGCTGAAAACAGAGGCAAAAATGAGAAGCACGAAGTCACCAAGAGTCAGAGAGCAGGTCCTGACCAGACTAGGCTGAGGCGTACAAAGGCTGTGTTTTGGCCTCCAGGTCTGTCTGTCCTTGCAGAGACTGTAGGTCAAAGGTCTATTGTCATACACAGCCTTGCCATTCATGCAGATGAATTAAGTAGTCTAATTCTCCCAATTGGAAGTTTAGCAGCTTGCAGGTGATAAAATCCATTTGGTCATAACTACTTTTGTGTTTTTGAGGTAGATTGTAGATTAAATATAATACAAAAAAATATTTGCGGCACTTCAAAAATTTTAAAAGTCCTCTTCTTTGACAGTTTAAAAGTAAGCCAAAAAAATGTTGGAAAATATGTGAGAATATTTAGTTAACCTTTAGAGACAAAGACTTTTTCAGCTTAATAGCAATAGAGGATATCACCAATAGCTCTGGGGAAAAGATAAATTGATTTTAGTGCATCAAAACTAAACATTTATAAAAACAAAGGTATGTTTTCACTTTTTTCTACATCTTTTCAGTTTGTCTAACATTTTTACTTTAAAATCACATGTCATGGATTCAAACTATGAATTTTCAACTGATAGAATATTTACTTTGTTATTGTTCCGAACAGTGTTAAAGACCACAAGGAGTTGCCAGTGTTACATTGGCAAATGAAAATAAGTAAGACATTCAGTTATATCTTCAGTAAAGTGTACAGAAAACAAATACACACACAAAAAGTATTGTTTATTTTAAAAATTACAAGTTTTTGAACATTTAATTATCTAATAAAATTGATTTCAAAACAGAAAAAATACCAAGAGTAGTTTTTAGAAATATAAAGATAGCATCATATATAGAAATAATATGATAGACTACCAAAAAGCCTCAATATGGAAAAAAGGATGATATTCTATTGAAGTTAATGATTTGTTATTCCTAAAAGGAAAAAAATCATTTTAATCTGAATATTTTTTTCAATCCAAAGACGGACAACCCAGCTTTTAGATAAATTCTAGCACTTTGTTTCAAAATTAATATAATTAATACTCTCAATCACTGTTCTTTTTTTATTTAAAGCTATATTCATATCTGACTACTATCTTAATTATAACATGAGGGATTCAGCTCTACATAGATCTATATACTGAATCCCCATAAACTTAAATGTTGATTTGAAAGGGGAGAAACACGTAATGTTTATGGATTAAATCAGTGAACAGCAAAGAAATAATTTATATATTTTAATTTTTAAAATGTTTATTTTAATCTTTTTTTTCTGAGGTATAATTGATATATAGCATCGTATTAGTTTCAGATACACAACATAAAATTTAATATTCATATATATCGTGAAATAATCGTAACACTGGTCAACAGTGAGATCATAACTGACTTAAAAAGGCCCTAATCTGTAGTATCTTGGTGTGCTGAACATGAATACAACTCTGAAAATTTTTTATTAGCTTTTGTTTTGAAGATATTTCATATAATTCATTTTATATGTTTTACCGTGTAAATTTATCCAGTAGGACTGCAACAACATCCTAAATCAACCTAGAATGATGTAATATTGCATTGCATTGTATAATACCATCATTCACACATCAACCAGACTTGATTGCATCATTTTCTGATGCAATGCAATACTACTGCCAGGCGGCTGCTGAAGTAAAGTGACATCAGCAGTGCACTAGATAAAGCCCTCTCGGAAAGGTTGAGCATTGAAAACATTTCAGACCTTGTGCAAGACAGTTAAAGCTACTGTTCCATAGAACTGTTATTATTTTATCCATTTGGGCACAATACAAAACAGTAATTTCTCAAAAGTGCATTAAGAGCGTGGACAATTTCTGCTCTATTTGTGGGGAAGTGACATTTGCCAACCAGAAGAAAAGTATCACTTCTCAAGTGAAGAAGCCTTATCATCTTTACTTTGGATGCAAGGCTGGTGACTAAGATAAGTCTTCGGCCCACATATATGCTGTGCTACATGGACAATACAGCTTTCACAGTGGTGAAATGGCAAAAGACCATCAATGCCCTTTGCATTCCCCATGGTGGGGAGAGAGCCAAGCAACCACATAAAAGACTGTTACTTCTGCTTGGGCTCGCCTCTTTCCGGTGGAATAACAAAGCAATAGAAGTTGAGAAGAGTCTACCCAAACATTCCATCTGCATTGAGATGACCGGTTCAACAACTTGCTGCAAGGTGATGCGAAACAAGCATGGAATGCTTTTCACCTAGTGTCTACAAACTTTGTTGGGAATGTTAGGGCAGAAAACTACAAGGAACTAGTAGAAGACATGTTGATGCAGTATCAGAAACTTGGCTGCAATATGTCTCTAAAGATCCACCTCCTTCATTCCCATCTGGATGTCTTCCCTGAAAACTGTGGTATAGTTAGTGATGAACATGACAAACATTTTCATCAAGATAGCGCATCAATGGGACAAAGATACCAGGGAAAATGGTCACTACAATGCTGGCTGACTACTGCTGGATACTCCCCAGAGATGCTCCTGAACAGATGTACAAGAGACAAGAGAAGAAATCTAAGAAGTAGTCTATGACTTGATTTTTTACAGGTATTAACAGTAGGCCTATCACTATTGGCATGTATTTTGTGATGTAAACATCCATTTATTGCAGATTACAAAAAAAAGAACTAGAGCCAAAATTAGAATTTGACTGCCATATTCGTGTTGAGCACACACAAATTGATAGGAAATGACTAATTTTATTTCAGTAATATGACCTTTGTAAAAATTTGTTGACCAGTATAAGTCTAGATAACATCCTTAAGAATATAGTTATACATTTTTTTCCTCATTAAGAGAAATTTTAAGTTCACTCTTCTAACTTTCATATAGCAATATAGTATTTTTAACTACATTACACCTTCATCACTTACTTATTTTATAACTGGAAGTGTTACAGGGCAGGGAGAGGGGCACCCCAGAACCTCCAAACCTGCCTGCTCAAAATAGGTTCTGCCATCCACCGCATCAGGACAAAACATATAAGACCTTAAGTGGAAAAGAAACTTTAATACAACTAGTGTGATAATACAGAAAAGACAAAGAATACAGTTTCTAAACTAAACACCCAAAGTTACCCATCACCTTGTGGGCAAAAGTCCACCCAAATGGGATTGGCCCAAAGCAAGCCCGAAAGCCGGCCACAGGTCTAAAACACGATTAGGCAGGGACCCATAGAAAAGGGTCAGAGACAGCCAGACAATTCTGGGAGTTAAAGAGCAAAATCAAAACCAAGATCAATGTTGCCATAGTCAGCCTCCCCACAGGTCTCTCACCCACATCTGTTTCAATCAGTCCAGGCCAGTGGAGCTTCTTTATATGTCTCTCTCCTCCTTGCACCTCTTCTGGCCTCCATCCTGCTTCCGTCCTTCTTTTTTTTTTCTCCCTCTCCAACTTCCTATCTCTCCTGCTCAGGTCCACCCTCCTTTGGGTGGGGCAGAGAACCTGGAATACTTCCCTTCTTAAGGACCATCCTCTTACAGAAGTTTGTACCTCTTCACCCCCTTCACCCATTTTGCCCCTGCCCCCATTTCTGGCAACCACAAAATTGTTCTTCATCCTTGAATTTAATTTTTATAATAATAAAGAGTCACATATAAGTGAGATCATAAGGTATTTGCCTTTCTCTGTCTGATTTGTTTCACTTAGCATAATGCCCTCAGGCCCATTCATGTTTCTACAGATGGCAAGAGTTCCTCTTTTTTGTGGCTGAAAAATATTTCATTTTATATACATACTACCAACTCCTTCACCAATTGATGGAATTATGTTGCTTCAATATCTTGAATATTATAAGTGATGCTGCAATGAACATGGTATTATCTTTACCTTTCCAATTTGTGTTTTTATTTTTTTTAAGATAAATACTCAGAAGTGGGACTGTTCACATAATTTTAAATCACACTTGCTTAAGGGGATAAAAAAGACAAAAATTTTTCTTTTAAGCTAGGCAGAAAAATCCCCCTCTAAACATCATTTTCTCTTATGCAACATAACATCCTAAAGTACCTTTAGATCTTGTCCTTGGTCCAGCTACTTAACAGAGGCCAAAGCGTGTAAATTACGACTAATTTAAACTGAAGTAAAGAGAAATGAGATTTAAATGAATAAAGACATGTGAATTTTAAAATGATAACATTCGGGATACTCATAAAAATAAATGACACTATGTGTCTCCAAATTAAGAAAATCTGTAGACACACTTCTTAAGATATTTAAGATCTAGTTATATTATGCTTAGGTTAAATATATGACATTAAAAGTTAAAATAAATGCTGGGTATTTGAATATGATTTGTTTTTCTGTTTAGTACTCTGAATTTTACAGTATCTGTTTGAACATTTCCCCCTCAACATATAATTACTTGACCTGGAGAAGCAAAAGTTCTTTTTGGTGTTTTTTTAAATTTGTTTTATTTTGGCTAACATGAACATTTTAAATTATAATTGTTATTTTCAGGACTATGTTGCTCATTATATTTAGACAAATAATTGATTAAAAAGTACTGCTTGGCTACTCAAAGGGAAACCTGCACTCCTATGTTTACCGCAATATAATTTACAGCAGCTAAAATATGGAAATAACCCAAATGCCCCCAAACAGATGACTGGATCAAAAAGATGTGGTATACATACACAATGGAATACAACTTGGGGATCAAAAAGATAAACTCATGGCATTTGCAGCAACATGGATGGAGCTGGAAGGGATTATGCTAGCTGAAATAAGTCAGAAGGAAAAAGAAAAATATCAAATGGTTTCACTTATAGGTGGAATATAGGAAAACTGAACAACGGGTCAGGAAAAAGACAAAATTTGCAAGCTGACCTATAGGATACTGAGATAGTATCCCAAGAATTATTGGAATCTATCTGATAAATGTGTTCTGTCTTCTTTGCTCATTTTTGAGGAAGAAATAATTTTTTTTAAATAATTTTACTCATGTGTATTCAAATTATTGGTATCCTGGCTTGATGTTGGAGAATTTTTTTTTTCTAATATCAAGACAGTAGTATATCTATGAGTATAATATAATGAACGTGAAACTTTCATACTAGTGAACTCTGTGAAATGCAGTCAATTCAAGGCTACTATTGACACTTTTGACAGTTTGGCTATATTATGTGATTTCTTACTGAATCCTATGAGTTTATTAATTCATATTTTAACTGTCCTTGTCATTCATAATTTTCTTTATGTTTTGATTCCCCTATCCAAAAAGCATATATTCTATTATATCAGTTAAACTCTATGTGAGTGTTACATTAATTATACTTGGCAACATTTCTCTGAGTTACTTATTAAATGCAAAATCAATAAATGGGAGGCTAGTAAACTTAAAAATGAAAATTTAAATTGGTATTAAGTATATTTTAATTAAGAATGTAAAGTTACCAAAACAAAAACAAAAAACAGAAACCTGTGCAAAACATAAAACTCTAATAGAAGAGATAGGAAAAAATGCAGTACATAAAATCACAGTCCACCCTATGTCCAACAGAACACTCCTTATGATCACTTGACAAAGGAAGACTGATTATAGATATTTCTGCACCACATGTAGGTACACAAAGCTAAACAGTTACAGTGCTACATCCCCTTTCTGGGAAATCACTGAAGGACAATAGGGAAAAGAAACTTTCTCAGTGGTCAGAAATTTGAGCAGATTACCTGGTTGTTCACTCTGCTCAGAAGAACAGATGGTCAGATGTGTGAATGTGAATCTATTCATGGACTGTGGTCAATAGTTTGGCTGCATGCATGGTAAGGGGCTCGCAGGAAGCATGATTAGAAAATTGTTGACCAGGAAATTTGGGAGAGAACGATATATGGATAGATCTCTATGATTGGACAAAGGACATAGAGTTATGTGCATCCCATATGAAGGCTCAGTAAAGGATGCTTCAATAATCACATAGTTAGGATGCTAGTTTGGAAATACTTTGTGAATATCAGTTAGTGTCTTTCCACTGTCATCCTCCCCTGTCATCCTCCAATGGTGGCCAAGTTGGCAGGAAGAGGTTATGCTTGAGCTCAGCAATGTGGACTTTTACTTTTCAGGACTGGCTTGGCTATGGCCTCTGCTGAGTGCCCAAATGTCAGTATCAAAGACCAACACTGAGTTTTTGATATGGCACCATTCCTCAGGATGATCAGCTAGGTACCTGCTGGCAGGTTGATTACATTAGCCTGCTTCCATAATATAAGGGGCAGCATTTTACTCTTACTGGAACAGTTTATGTACAGAATTGCCTTCACTATAAGAAATGCTTATGCCAAAACTACTATCCCTGAACTTACAGGACACTTTATCTATCATCATTATATTCCACAAAGCATTACTTCTAACCAAGGAAGTTACTTCAGAGCAAAGTGTGTCTGTGGGCCCATGCTCATGGAATTCATTGACCATTTGTCAGAACAATGGCATGATCTTTTGAAGGCCAGAATCAACTATGTAAGAGTAACTTTCAGGGCTAGGACAATGTTCTGCAGAAGGTAACATGATCTGCACAGCAAATGCTGTAATTTCTCCCATAGCTAGGGTTCATGCGTCAAGGAATCAAGAGGTGGAAATGGGAGTGGCATCTTTCAATATTACCTCTAGTCACCTAATCACCAACTAACAACATTTCTGACTCCTGTTTCCAAGATTTTATGCCTTGCTGCCTCAGAAGACTTAGTTTCAAAGGGATAAATGCCTCCATCAGCGAACAATGATTGCATTAAGATAGAAGTTAAGACTGCTATCCAGCAACTTTGGGCTCTTCATAACTGAATAGATAGGCAAGAATGAAAGTTACAGTGCTCACTGGGGCAACTGATCTTGACTACCAATAGAAAATTGGAACATTTCCCCAGCACGGAGATAAAGAAGAGTGTATCTATAATCTACGGTATCCCTTAAAGCATCTCTTAGTATTACCATGCCTTGTATTAAGATCAATGGAAAAGTATATCTACCCAATCCAGGCAGGACTAGTATTAACTCAGAACCTTCAGGAATGAATGAAAGTTTAGGTTGCTCCCTCTCATAAAAAACAATGATCAGCAGAGATGCTTGCTAAAGAAAAGGGAGAAAAGTGTGGATAGCCGAAGGTAGTTGCAAATACTAGCTACCATCTCATGAACCATTATAGAACCTATGGCTATAGTTGAAATGATTACTTGTTATGCATACTTTTATATGTAGTTTTTTTTAATCTCTTACTTATAACATAGGATGTATTGATTATATCAAATAATTGTTATTAATTTTATATCACAGTATTTAAGTTATCAAGAACTTAAGAATATCAAGGATATCAAGAAGAGTGAATATCACTCAAGAACTTTAATTCCTATTCTCAGGAAACATTTGTATGTTTTTTGATTATATCATATATCAGTTGAATCATGATAGGCAGTTACTATCTTTGTTGATCTCTTCATTTGGAGATTAGGTATGACTTAAGGATATGGATATGGGTGCCAAGTTGAGATGGGATAGACTTGTGGTGTTCAAGTTAACTGGGCCACACGATGCCCAGATATGGTCAAATATTTCTTGGTTATGTCTATGAGTCAGGCGATGGTTCTCCCCAACTGCTTTGTTCCAGTATTAATTTATTTTTAACAAATGTTGTGATTGGATCCACTCTTGTGGTTATTACAAATCATACAAATCCCATACAAATATCATACAAATATGATATCAACAATATCATAAATAAACTTGGGACGGGGGTTAAGTGAAACACTAAAGTTTATTACTTGCAGGTCCTGGAAAGCAGGGCACACCTGGGATCACAATGAGGTCACAGGTAAAAAGGAAGAAAAAAGAAGAAAGAGCTTGGATTGAGGGTGAGGGTTTCATGGCCCACTCTTTATTGGTGAATCTAAATCATAAGAGCTGGAATTTAAAGTACAGGAAGAGAAAATACAAGCAGCCCAAATGGTCAACCAAGATCTCTAAAACGAAAGAACCTGGCGGCTGTGAGTGGGGTGGGTGACATGGCTCTGTATCTAGTTGTGTGGCAACAACGTGTTTACTGGAAATACTCATCTTTGAAGTAGATTCCTCTTTGAAGTGGAAGTCTCCATAATCAAATCATAGGTCAGGCAAGGAATAACAAGAAGAAAAATCACTTTCAAAGTTTACACTCCACTACTGGATGATGGGTGTAATACACTCTTCCAAAACTTTGATGGCCTAAATAGAATGAAAAAGGCAAAGGAAATCTGAAGGGAATATCTGTTCATGATCAGAAACTAGAGAAACAAAGCAAAGGAGAAAACAGAAGGCCAGACTTTACTTCCCATATTCCTTATTTCCTGATTGTCTCCTGAGAGTAACATTTAGAAATCACAGCATTTCCATAACGCACTGAGTTCACGAGGCTCTCGGACATGACAGATTCATCTAAGATATGAGCCAATTCATCTTCAGTAGATGGGAGCTTTGTTTCACAAAGAATAATTCAAAGGAGGAAAAGGAAAATTATGAGCTAATAGTTATTGGAAACCAAAGAGAATATAGAGAGACACTTATTATAGAACATATTGAGAAATACACTTGAGAACAATTGTACCAGATGCCAATTTGCAGTGTGCTCTAGGGTAAAAAGGGAAAAAAAATAGAAATGCTTTCCAAACCCAAGGTAAAAATGAATACAAAGAATAATAACACTAATAATATTTGTAAATGAGGAACTCAATTACAGAATATTTTTACACTCTGAGTTCTGGTGCTTTTTAATTTTTAGATATAAATTTGGTTAAATTTCTTCTATTTTAAAAATGATTCCCTCTGCTATAATCCTCTTTAATATATAGTAATAGAACAGCTCGGCAGCTTCCTCACAGAAGGTTGCCACAGCAACATCCCTCCGATACACATGCATGGAATTGGGGGGTGGAGGAGGATATACAGGTGAAATGCAATGGACTATGGAATGTAATATAGCTGATTTTCAAGGAAGGAATGAAATCCAAGGGAAATGGAGAAAAAGAACAGGATCAGACCACAAAGCACACAGATTATTTTAGCAGTGGTCATCTCTGTTTTCAAATAGCTCTCAACGTGACTCCTGAAACCCTAAAACAGAGCTATCTCTCCTGAAGACAGACAAGGAGAAAGGAGGCAGACACAATTCTTAAGGTAGAAGCAGGGAAACAAATGCTGTCCCAAGGCTGGCCCATAACTAAACAGAGCTGATGTGAAATTGCTGCATAAAATAAGGAAGTTCAGTCTTCCTTTACACCCAGCAGCCTTTGATACTGAGTACTTCCATGTTCTTAATAATTTTATTACACTCTAAAGGAAAGTTGTTTTGAACAAAGTTCTGCATAGACTTTAGTTATTTCACCTCCCCCCCTCTTTTGAAACATATGATCCTAGCGAAAGAAGAATTCCCTGGCAAAATCAAGTCAGCTAAATATATAGAGAAGATAGTGCTTGACCTAAATATCACTTCCCTATTTGTTTTGGTGACATCTCCTACCTTTCTACCCCAGCTCACAGGTGCCAAGTACCAATGAATATGCTGGGTGGCCTCAAAAATTCAATACCACCATTTCATTTCTCCCCCCTAGAATTTCCTTCTTGTGCAATTTTCTTCATTTTACCTATAGTTACCCTGAAATTATTATTAACCTGTCCTTTTTAAAAAAAATTTTCAATCTAATAAGCAGGACTAACATCTATTGAGATAATATTGGTCTGTTTATGCTAAGCCCATTACAGGTATTATCTCATTTAATACAACTCTACTATGAAGTGTCTGTTATTATTCTCATTTTTACTACAAATATGAGTGTTAGAGGTGTGGCATCATTTTAACAATGTCATACAACTAAGATGTAATAGAACCAAGAACTAAGGCTCGCTCAATGGGTGCGTGAGCTCAAGATCCATCCTCTATGGCTTCACAATCACTACATTTTACTGAGAATCCCATATGAAGTCAAATAAACAAGCTGTGACGCTTTAGAGTGTCTCTTTTCTTCTGAAAACTATTTCACTTTTTTCAAAGGAATTTTTACTGCACCAGCAGAAAGAACTGATTAGGAATAAGATTTCAGATTGAATTATATAGAGACCAATTTCTCAAATTTTACCAATCAAAAGACAGTCCTTCCCATTTTCACAAGAATTTTTGTTTGAGTCTTTGCTCTTTTCGTATCAGGGATAAAATCACTTTGAAAGTTTATCATCTGTCTACCTCACAGAGTCCAACACTCAGGTATGTATGCAGGTGGCTTAGTCTCTCTGGGTGATACACTGCTCCCTCTGCTGGACTGTGGGGTACAGAGTGAGAGAGAAGCATCTGCAAATCCTCAAGTTTGACACAGTATCAGACTTTCTTTATAATTATTGAGAAGTTAAGGGAAACAATGATCACAAGGAATACAAGGACATGATAGTTCAACATAGCTGAGAAATCATAGGTGATTCCAACAAGACATGTCTCTAGCACAGACAAACCTCTGTACCTAGGCTTTATTTTTTATTTCGGAGGCACAGCACAGTTATGTTTATACACCAAGAAAAGAAATATACTATTATATTATGATCCATTTTGAAAATAAAGCTGACATCCTTATCTTAAATTTTTGCTATTTGTGAACTATTTCTGGTATGTAGACTCTATATGTTTTATCCTTCTGTGAAACTTTCACAACCTAGAAACATCAATGTGAAAGAATATGCTGTGACAAGGGGAAACAATTTAGAGCAAAAATAATTTAAGTTTACTACCATGTAGACATGATTCTGCACTATGTGTAATACAGAAACATAATAACAGAAGGTGAGTCATTTCAAACTTAAAGGACAAGCTAAGCTTTTATAGATTAAAAAAATGGAAATATTCATGGCTTATTAATTGTATTCAGTTAGTCATCCACTCTTTCAACAGACACAAGTTCTGACTATGTGAGAGACTCTGAGTTGAGTGTAGAGATTTTTTATTTTTACATTTCCCTAAAAGCAAACCCCGAAAAAAGGATTTGGTTGTATGTTGCTTCTCTGGGAAGTGATCTCAGGAAACAGGTGGGCAGGGGTGTGGGGAAGCGAGACATGGAAGGGATGGCAGCCAATAGAGGTACATTATTAAACCAGTTACTACTGTGAGTCTCTAGAATATAATTGTGCTGGTGAACTCTGGGAAGAACTACAGAGCAAGTGACTCACAGCCATTTCACTTGAGGGGCAGGAGGGCTGGACTATATACCTGCCAGCTTTTTAATGTCATCAGTTGAGGGTTGAACCAGGTCAATGGAGAGGTGATTAATTCTCTAGAACCACCTCCGGTGGAACATACAATGCCACCAGAGAAAGCTCAGGCAGTGAGATGGAATGGTGAGTGCACTAAAATGGCAAAGCCCAGGAGACACAGGCAGACCAAGTACATTTCTGGTAAAGAACACGAAAGTGATGAGCAGACAGTAAATAGCCTTCGAGAGTTCATAATCTAATGAGAGCTGGAGGTCAGGGACACTTGGAGTATATCTCAGTTGACCTGGATTGACCTGAAAAAAAGAAACACCCTACAATATTTGTGAGTAGAGGCCAGGAGGTAAATGACTGAGAAACTGAGAAACAAGTAGGTTTGTCACTAGAAATGTAAGTCATTGGGCCTTCCTGGTGGTGCAAGGGTTAAAGTCTCAGCACTATCAAGTGATCGCCAGACACTGTGGCATGAGTTTGATCCCCAGCCAGGGAGCTAACCCACATGACACAGTAAACCTCTCTTGTCTTGCCCATTGTTCTCCTCAGCAGTGTATTTCAGTAGATACATCTGTTCTGCTTCCCACTCTGTTTCTGGTAAATCTTCTTTCCTCACCCCCTGCACCTCTGGCCAGTTCTTACATGCATAAGAAAATATACATAAGAAAATAAAAATAAATCTTGAAAAAAAAAAGAAATGTAAGTTATTGAAAAATTAAAGAATAAAAGCTTTTTCACTTTTCTTATATACCTATCTTTTCACGTGTTCAGCTGGTCTCTAAAAAGTCTTATTTTCCTGTCAATTAGTGCTTAGAACATTGACATTACCACCCACACCAAATCACCCACCCTTAAAACCTTAGCTTATGGGTAATATTCACAGAACCTTGTTTAAGCAAAGTGCTTTCCATTCTTCACTCACTCATAAGAATTTTCTTATTTGGACACAATTATTTTGTACCCAAAAGATGTACACTTGGATTACATTTTCTTAATGCCTCTTAAGATAACTTTTGCTGAATTATGAATAGTTATTGTAGATAAGTATTATTAGGTATTATTAAATAGATATTATTAAAGATCCAAAGTAGTCATTAAATATGTTTCTATATTTGTCAAGAATATATCACTGATGATATTGCCTATTGTTTATCCAATGTCTTTTGCAGGCCTTTATGGAAAACTTTCTTACTTCAATGAAAGAAATTATATGGCTCCTTACTTCTGATAACAAAATCCTGTAACTTGTTTTGTAAATATTACCATCCTAAGAGGAGTTGAAAATAAGCATGAGGTCTGATTATTATTATTATTTTTTTTTTTTTGGTATTTACTATATTGACATTTGCTGTATTACTCAGTTATAATCTTTTAATTTTATTACTATTATTATGAATGTTGTAGTGTATGGCTTAATCTCATTATAAAAAAGACTATGAATAACCTAAACTGAAAATAATTTTTCAAGTCAGATGTTTTAAAGAATTACAAAACATGAATGTCCAAAGGACATATGGCTATACACAGAATGCCATTTGTTCTATTTATGCTAACCTTCACAGCATCAAAATCACTACACTTTCTTTGCTTCACATGCCTTTTTATGGAGAAGTAATTTACAGCCTATGAGAAGTCTACAACATCAATGTGTCTGCATTAGAGTATCAAGAAGCAGCTCATTTTCTAGTTCTAACACCTAAAAAGGGAAAACCAGGATTCAATGAGATTCAATTTATCACTTTAAGAATATCAGTGTTTGACACCACAATAATCCCATGAAGTAGAATTCTGTTTCATACAGGCTAAGTAGACTTAAAAGCAACAGAAAGGGTCAAGATTTAAACATAGGTCTGTCTGAATTTAGAATGGTCTTTCTACCAAAACACTTTAGTATGATTTTCACCTTCTGATTATACAGAAAAGAATATGAAAATATGGAAAGAGATGTGTATTAATATAATTTCAAGGTCTGGTGACTAAAAAATATGAGAAAGGCTCACTGTAGCAGTTCTAGCACAGACCATTAATTGTGTCACATCATTAACTATTTTTGTCAAGTAATGTGACATTTCATTTTTATGTGTTTTTAAAGAATCGTCTCTGTGTCTCCACCAACCTTTTTTTGGGTAACACATGTCAGAGGGAATTATTAAACTTGTGCATATCTATTTTCTATGGAAACAGAGATCAAGTCAGCTAGGTGGATCATTCGGAATAATGACAATGTTGAGGCACCTAAGCAATGTAGCTTAACTATGTTGGAACAAAGAAAAGCAGGAAGATGGGGACTGTGAGTGGTCAGCACTATATGTTCTCAGCAAAGTAACCATATAAGATATAGAGTCAATGCATTTCTCCTCTACAGTGTGTTTATAAAAGAATTCTAGCTATTGATCTTCCCTATTTTGCACATCCTTTGGAGTAAATCAGTACATTTTTATTCATGCTGAGGTAACAAGTGCAGCCACTGCAAACTCTCATAATAAGAAAGTGCTGGGGGCTAAAGGTAAGGAGTTTCTCTTTTCCAGGTTTACTTGATTTCTTCTCTTCACTCACTGACAGTAATAGCAGTTTCACAGGTCATGGGTAGCGCAAAGAAACATCACTTAAACTACTTTCTGTCATGTTTAGGCAAAGATGCCTGAGGAGAATGCTCCCTGCTATTACAGTCAAAACTCTGTTAACAAGATGAATTTTCCAATGAGTGAGACCAAAGTGAAAGCTACATCTCAGATGGGGGTCACCCACCCAATTACAATTACCAGTGGGGTTGAAAAGTCAAGAAAAATGTCTGCTATTGCTACACTACACTATTACATAGTGAATATGGCATTGTTCTCCAATGTGATCCTTGAGCATCACAGTCCCCTATAGGTAAAATTTACCAAATGAGAATCTTTAGAAGTGACAATCAGAAATCTGCATTTTTCGCAAGCAGATTAAGCATATTAATATTGAAAAAGACCACTGCTAACTCTAGTTATATCATCTATATGCTCTCAGGTGACAGGGAAAAACGGCATTTCCCTTAGTTTTTATCATCAAGTAAAATTGTCACAATAATAAGAGCTATATATAATGAATGCTTCTTTGTTATTGCCAGCAGTCAAAAATTTGAAAAATTGTGAGCCTCTGATCTCAGGTCATATGAAAATTTGCCTTTTATTTGCATATTTTAAACACAAGAAACCAAATTGTTCATATGAATGTTATAATTAGTTGCTGAATAATTTTTAAAAATTATAACAAACATTTCAGGAAACATAACATTTAAACTTCTATATTTGTCAGGTTAGATCCATCATTTTAACAAGTTATCTTTTACTCCTTTTATACCAAAGAATATTTTGGTAATTTTTGTGACTGTTTCATCAGAGCAGTAGCCAGAAAATTGTGCCAACCTGATCAACATGGTTATGAATAAACCATACTTTTTATTTTTTATCATTATTATTATTTTATTGTTATTTATGTCTTTTACATTTTGTACTCCCCTTGGCCAACCCACCACCAATTCACCCGTGATACAACTCCATGGTCCCCTGTATTCTCTTCTCTTCCATTTTGTGCCCTTATTCTCCCCTTCCCCCCC
>PVIJ01019602.1:0-22913 GCA_004024925.1 Scalopus aquaticus
GAGGAAGCGGGTGCTCACCGTGTGCACCCACAAGTCCACCAGGAAGGAGCTGAGGTCATGCTGGGTTTGGGGCAGCATGCACAGGGTGCTCACAATGTCAAGGTTTGTGTGCCTCAGGAGCTGATACCGTACGTCTGTGGGGAGGCGACGCAAGCAAAGGGCAGGGGCTGCCACGCCCTGGGCCCTGCGACTGCCCCCCTCCCCGACCAGACTTCCCCATCACCCACTTACAGGGGTCCTTGAGCTTCATCATGTTCCTGCTGTCTTTGAGGTACTGCCACATGCTGCTAATGGGAGAAAGAAGAAGAGATCCTCCTCACCCTGCAGGTGGGTAACCTCTTCTGGGCTTGCATACCAAAGTTACTTGCTGACATTGAGTCCTGCCCATCGGGGTGAAGCAAGAGCAAGTCAGCAGTGCAGACCAGGAAGTGCTCCTGGATGATCAGGGGAAAGGAAGGGACCAGGACAGGGTGGGGGTCAGAGGTCAGGGGTGAAAGGGCCCTGGCAATTCCAGGGGCAGGGATGCAGCAGGGCTCATCACCGTGGCGTGCCAGAATTTGCGGACAACTTGTGAGGAGGCCCAGAGCCTCTGTCAGCTTCCCACGTGGGGCTGCACCTCCACAGGTGTAAGGGGCAGCTCTAAAGTGTACCATGGACAAGCCCTAAGGGGGGTCCACAGCAGTTGGTGGGTACATTGGTGCCATTTGGAAGAGCCAATGAAAAGGATTACAATTACCAGGCGTAATAGCTTGGGGAACAATTCCAGGATGGAGCTGCCAAAATCAAGACAGAGAGAAGTGAAATTTGGAGCTGCCCGGTGGGGGCAGCACCCACACCAGAGACAGCCCCGGACTTCCCAGTCGTCCAGGGCCCTGGGCACCTCCCATGGACCTACTGAGGCAGGTCTCCCTCCCTCCCTTCTTCTCCACCTTCTTTCCCCCACTCCCTCTCCACCGCCACAAGACACAGCATTTGGAGCCCAGGCTCCAGGACTCCGCCCCCTGCTGCCTCCCTCCCTGCCTCCACGTCCCTCCTGAAGGCTCCCGAGAGAAGAGGGCATGGCGGGAGCCCAGGGCCCTGCTGCCTCACTTGAGGTCCAGCATTCTCCCAGGACCAGGACACCCCAAGGATGGCCCGGATCTGGGGCAGGAGGTGAGTGAGGTAGAATTCAGGCAGCAGGAGGGAAAAGGATGAAGTGAAGACAGAAAGGCTTTGCTCATGAGGGAGTCTGAGAACTCCCACTGTCTATTGTATGGAAGCTGGAGGCCTAAAAAATTCTAGACTAGGCCCAAAACCTAGGTCTAATCCAAGCTGAGAGAAGAGGCAGTGTAAATGTGGGGCAGGAGAAGGATGGTCCAGCTTAAGCAATGAGTACAAATTCAACCTTCCTCTGCCTTTTTGTTCAATTTGAGTCCTTCAGCTTGGATCTTGGAATTCCAGACGTCCAAGGCTAAGTGGGCCAGATGTGTCTGCTTATTGTAGAATCCCTGTGGTCGTGAAGGAGTGAATACACTTGGGAAGAAGAGAAGTGAACCCTCCAGAGGAAAGTAGTGGCAGAGACGAGGGAGGCACCAGCGTGGGCTTGCAGAGGGTCCAAGGCGGGGTCTGGCATGATGTTATCAAGACCCCGTGTAGGGAGTGAGGTCCACAGCTGAGCCCAGACAGTTGACTCGGCCCTTAATGCTAAAGTGGAAAGAGGAGTGAGGAGGCGGGTCTGGAAGCTCGCGGCCAATTGAAGAGGATGGGGGCGGGGCCTCCGGCGGGCCTTATACATGCTGGGTTTGGCACCAGAGGCCCAGGTTCTCCTGTGTGTGGAGCAGTCTTGGTGCAGCGGTCGGCCTTCCATTGGTTATCAAACCTTAGGGTGACATCTTCTTCTAGAAGATTCCATTGTTGGAGTCTTGATCCTAGCAATTCTGCCTTGTTCTTGGATAAGTTCAAATCATGAACCAGGTCATTTAGTTCTTCCTGTGTTAGTCTGTGTGTGGTTGATGATGCACCACAGTGAAAATCTGGATCACTGCATGCTGATGGAACAGGAGAAGAACAGGTCGGCTCACCCTTGTCCTCATCAGATGAATCAAGAGAATATTCTGCTGGAGGTTCTGGAATAGGAAGTCCCTCACCATGTGGAACTGGTTTCAATGCAGACAGAATGTTTGGGTAGACTATTCTCGACTTCTTTTGCTTCGTTATTCTGCTGGAAAGAGGAGGAATCAAGTAGAAGTAACAGTCTTTTATGTGGTTGCTTGGCTCTCCTACACCATGGGGACTGCAAACGGCATTGATGGTCTTTTGCATTGAACCACTGTGAAAGCTGTGTTGTACATGTAGCACAGCATATATGTGGGGCCCAAGGCTTGTCTTGGTCACCAACCTTGCATCCGAAGTAAAGATGATAAGTCTTCTTCACTTGAGAATATACTTTTCTTCTGGTTGGCAAATGTCACTTTCCTACAAATAGAGCAGAAATTGTCCACGCTATTGACGCACTTTCGAGGCATTACTGTTCTGTATTGTGCTTAAATGAATAAAAGAATAACTGTCCTATGTAACAGTAGCTTAAACTGTCTCGCACAAAGTCTGAAATATTTTCAATGCTCAACCTTTCCGACAGGGCTTTATCTAGTGCACTGCTGACGTCAGCTTACTTCAGCAGCCGCCTGGCAGTAGTATTGTACTGCATCAGAAAATGATGCAATCAACTCTGGATGATGTGTGCATGATGGTATTATGCAATCCGATGCAATATTACATCGTCCTAGGCTGATTTAGGATGTTGTTGCAGTCCTACTGGATAAATTTACACAGTGAAACATATCAAATGAATTATATGAAATATCTTCAAAACGAGAGCTAATAAAAAATTTTCAGGGTTATATTCATGTTCAGCATACCAAGATACTACAGATTAGGGCCTTTTTAAGTCAGTAACAATCTCAATGTTGACCAGTGTTTTTGATGATTATATGTGACTATAGCCAGTAGAACTTTGTAAAGTGCTATCCCCAAGCCATGTGCATGAAAATCACTCCTAGTGATTAATGAGTATTCCTAGGCTGCATTCTGAGAGATTCGAATTCATTGAGCCCAAAGGATGGATATTTGTATATTACCACCTCTCTCCCTTTAGGATGCTGACTTAATATATCTTTCCATCTGTCTTCTGTGTCTCTCTCATGCAGAAATATTTGTATCCTGGGATTAATAAGTATTAATGTCTTGAGAGGAAATTAATGGAGTAGTCTGCAAGACAGTTAAATTTTAGATCACTTGTTTTCCAAGTATGGTTCCTGGGTGAGCAATATCAGTATCACCAGAGAACTTTCTAGAAATCCCAATTGTAAGGCCCCACCTTAGACCTACTAGATTAGAAACTGGGGGAGTAGTCCAATAATACGTGTTTTAACCTGCTTTCTAGGTGATTCTGACACACATTCAAAATTAAGAACTACTGCTTTAGATAAATGGTTCACCACCAAAACCACTTTCAGAACTGGGCTAGGACAGACACTTGGGGAAGGATAAAAGCATTTCTTCAATTCAACTGACTTTTGTCAAGAGCTTATTAAGGCAAAAAATGTCTGTGTAGGGATTATGACAGATGAGTAAAGGACAGTTCTTGTCCTCCAGGAACTGGAGAATGCAAATGAGTGACTGTGATCAAAAAGAGTATGTGAAGACCTTAAGAAAAGGGGGTGTAAAACAATGGAAGTCACATATTGGGGTGTGAATCTAGCCTTTGTAGGTCCTTGTGCAGTATCATTCTCCTGCTCCTTTACCTTAAAATGATCAGTTGGCAGAGTATCCTTGATAGAGGTGGGAAATAAAGTAAAAAATAGTAATCTCTGGTTTCGTGAGCCATAGGAGGGAAAAGTTGTATTGCATATGCTTCAACCAGCATGGGTTTCCATGCAGCCAGGATTTAGAACTCAGATCTACTTTCACAAAGACTGGACCTGGATTGTAAGGGGACAAGCAATTCATAAACAGAACTAATGGAGGCAGAGATAGATGTGAGGGAGAAAAGAGAGATGCGGCATTATCATAACCACCACAGGGACAAAGAAAATACGAAAATTCCTTTGATCGCTTTGCTTTACCTGAGGATCGTTGGTCTGTCTTCTGAATAAAGTCCTAGCTTTTACACCTGCTACAGAGAACTGTGTTTTCCACTCCAAAGTAGGTTTCATTAGAAGAGATCTGCCATGTAATCTAAGGCTTTTTTTCTAGGAACTTGGCTGCTTCAGTGGACTGAACCTAATTCACTCTGATCTAGTAATCATCCCATTGCACCATGGCCATTTAGGGCTAGATTTTTTATGACCCTAGAGACAGCATTGGAACAATAATTGGAACCTAGAGTCTCCTTCCTTCAGCCCCAGCTCAGAGTGTGTTCTGTGCACAGTAAGTTTACCAGGTTACAGCTCAGCTCCTCTGTTTTTGTAGGCTGCCTTTGTAATAACCAATAACTTCCACAAGTTAATGGTGTCTTCTCATCCACATTCTTCTTAAATGCAGTGGAATTATTTGGGCAGCTGTTTTACACATTTATCCCATCAGTGTACACAGATCAGTATACACAGTTATCAAGAACATAAAAGGACAAAATGCCATAAAGAATTAACATACTGGAAGTTGATTAAAAGAGAAAAGGCAGCTAAATAATTTCATGCCTGCTTCATCTTTGCAAAATATCCAAAAAAAGTTCTCATTTGTATCATGACTTAAACTCCTTATGAAGTGGCATAGTCTCGTGAGTTTTATAAGTACCCTAGAATTTGACTAGTGCACATACACATCTATAGGACTATCTTATTCCTGGTCTCTTAAATATGTTGATATATATTTGAACATTGGCTTTGCATAGTCCTATCTGTATGATATTGAGCAAATGAATTTTTTGCGGTTCAGTTTCAACATCCATAGCTTGATCTTTGAAGGCTTTTTTTGATTAGCTCAGGGCAAAAATCAAAAGCACTGTATAACTGCAAAAGTATACAGTGAACCTGATTCTGGTTTGTTTTAATGAAGTACCATTGTTTTACATCCTTGTTAATTTTTTGACAGTATAGATTTCCCCCCTAAGGTATGGTCTTTGTAGCTCTCCCACCACCAAAACATCCATAGTCCTTCACCACAGTCCCTTGTGCTTTCTCTTCTACCTGTTTTCACCCCTTTCCCTCTTCCTGGATGCCTCAGATCTGTGGTCAGTTTTCAAGAGTTGGTTTTAAAGTTTGTCTTTGTTTGTCCCCTCTGTGTTCCACATATAAATGAAATCATCCGAACCTGATGTTTTTATGCAAATACTGAACAGTTTTTTTTTTCAAGCAGCAGTTAGCTCAACTCTTTCTGTGCTCAATTCTATATTGAAATAGCTATTTCAAGCATATGCAGAATTCCATATGCCATAATTGTGTAATGAATTGCAAATTGGTGGGTGGAAAGTGGGGAAAGTTTTCAGGTTGGAATAAAATAGTCATTACTTGATGATCCACATTGATTTCACAGTTGACATTACTGAGGCAAATGCTAGGATAGGATGAGGAAGGTATTCATATTCAGTATTTATTAATATCACACATGCTCCAGCTAAGCAGTTACTTTTTCTGACCAAGATCCTTCATAGCCTCTGTGAACCTGGAGGGTAGTTTGGAGTTTCCTTAGTCTTGAAAGTTCTTGAAACTTCCCTTCATAATTTCCTTCCTGAAAACACACATGTTGTACAAGACATCCACACTTCACTATTTAAACTAACATGTCAAGGGTTGGGGTGAGAATTTGGTCAAATTATAGTCTTGTTGTATGAAAAATAAGTTAGTGGGTTAAAAAGTTAAGTCAGGATAAAAGAGCAGGATGGACTAGTGTAGTGTGGAAACGTTTTTTTAAAATATGCACACTCCTCCCAAATTTGGAAACGGGCCAATTCAGAGGTCCTCCCATCACGGCTAACTTGGCCAGTACAGTGAGAAAGCGGACTAAGAATAAAGAGTTCCTCAAACTGCTAAAAATGGAGCTTTCATACGACCCAGCAATACCACTTCAGGGAATCTACCCAAAGGACACACAGACATTAATCCAAAAGTATATATGCACCCCTATGTTTAATGCAGCACTGTTTACAATAGCTAAGATATGGAAACAGCCCAGATGCTCAAAAATAGATGACTGGATCAAGAAGATGTGGTACATATACACGATGGAATACTATTCAGCAATCAAAAAAGATAAACTCATGAAATTCACAACATGGATAAAGCTTAAGGGATCATGCTAGCAAAATAAGCCAGGAGGAAAAAGAAAAATATCGAAGAAGAATATAGGGGAACCAAATAAGAGGTCAGGAGGAGAAAATAACAACAACAAAACCAAAACAAAAACTATCAGGCAACCATAAATGAGAGACATTCAGCGAGGGAGGGGGAGGATAAGGGTTCAAAACCAGGGAGAAAAGAGCACAAAGGACTATGATGACGGTTCATGGCTTAATTGGTGGTGGGTGACCCACGGGGAATACACAATAATGTAAAAGATATAAGCCAAAAAAAAAAAAAAAAGAGAGAGAGAGAGATCAACACGAGGGCGCTTAGAGTTTAGCACTCTCTGGGTCAACGTAATCTCCAAGGTTTATAACTGGTTTGTAAGGAAGAACATGGCAGGAATTCAACTGCAAGAACCAAACCAAAACCTATCTCCCTTTCAAATTTATAGTGTTGACCCTTCACTACGCAGCTTCTAGCACCAATCTTTTAAAATGATTCTTGGTTTGTATATTTATAAAATGAGTGTTTAATAGCCTATCTGTCTTTGTGTGTAGGATTCACTTAAAAGAAAAATCTTCAAAACATAATTCTGCAATTTTGTAACCCTCTTGGTTCTTTTTTCTTAAGGTTACATGAATAGCATGAGATGAAACAAATAAAAACTAGTGTTCCTCCTTCCTAAATGATTATTTCTTATTTTTTCCCTTGGGGAAGAAGGGATAATAACTTTGGATAGTTTCTCACCTGTGGGAAGGAACAGAACTTGAGATTAAGTCTTAGATATCGAGGGCCTTCAAACCAACAAAGAAGGGAATGACCCCAAAACCTCCTAATAGGAAATCCCTACCCCCCCAGGGATGTGTCCCTGCTTGCCTTTCCTGACTTCCCGGTTCCCATGGCACCCTATACCCGTCATCTGTCTTATTATTGGGGGGAGTGGTTATCCTTTGTTCCCTGGTTTTGGACTCTTCCACTTGAATTGAGTGGTAGGGGTGTGCTCCATGTAGGTCTCCATCTTATATATGTTTCCATAGGACCCTTTCTTGCTGATCTCCCCTCTTGCCCTGTCCACAATGGTACATCCCAAGGCTAGATAAGGGAGGCTCAGGGGCTTCACCAAACAGGTGCAGCTGCGGGGCAGCTAGTTAAAGACCCAGGGTAAGTAAGGTGCCAGCACCAAAAGGATTGTGGGAGGGGGTCCTCTTGCTTCCTAAAATTACGGTGTGGCCGGGAGAAGTTAAGGAGGAGAGAACTGTTTTCTAGGCCAAGGAAACACAGTCAGAGTCAAGGAAGTTTCCCTTCCCAGCTTAGCTAGTCAGGTGCTTGTGCCTTCTGGCAAGTCATTGCCCATCTCTAGACCATTATTTCTTCTTCTGTTTGCCCATAGTTAAACTTCTTTGATTTCAGGAAAGGCAGCCTCAGCTCCCAAGTTCTCCTTCCACAAAGGCTGTTTGAGAACTATAATTCTGAGGAGATGCCCTTGAGGCCCTTGTCCCTAACCTCTTCAACTGGGAGCAGCAGGTTTACTGGTCAGGGCACACAAAGGCGGTTGAAGAACCCCCTTTCCCCACATCCCTTGATCAGAGTCAGATCTTACTCCATCGGCAGCTTGGCTTTTCTTCTCAATTCCAGATAACATCAAGATGCCCAAGACTGAGAAAACCATGCTCCAGAATGAGCCCAGTGAAGCAGAAAGTGAGGCCCACAAGTCTAAAACACCCAGGCACAGCCACGAAAACACTAACTTCTGTTTAGATGACCATGGTCATGGTAGGTGTAGAATTTCACCATCATTTCTTTGGGTCAGGCTTGATGACAGTGAAGTTAGAGGAACAGCCCGTGGCTTAAGTGCTTTTTAAAGAGCACGGAAGGCATTAAATTAAAAGTCATTTGACTCTAGAGAAAGAGGCCCACAAAGCATAATTGCACGTCTTTGATAAGACTTGTGAGTGTTTGAGTTACTTCGAAGCCTGGGAAATAAATTACATTGTTGTATTTTTATTTTGTAGATTGTAAATGGTAGATCAAAGATAGATTTGGAAGAATCCAGATAATCTAGGCTGGAGTTGTGTCTTGTCCTTTTCCAGGAGCACATTGTTCACGTAATGATTATCACTGCTCCAGAGTAAAATTCTTTAGATCTGTAATAACAACGTTTTATGTATGCACAGGAGCATGAGGTATTTCCCATAGCTTATGGTAGGCAATTGAGGTTTTGGTTTGACTAGCCCAACCTCATAGGAATTCAAATTGAAGTTCTCTTATAATAATCTCCAATGAATTTAACCAAACATTAGTCTGAAGATCTGTTAACAAATGTTATGACTAGATCTAAAGTTTTGAAGACAAAAATGGGAAAAATTATTGGAAGACATGAGACTATTAAGTTAAATTGTATGTTTCTCTGTTGGCTACTTACAGTCACTGCTAGAAAAAAATGTTACAATTCTTAGTTCATAATGTATTTCAAATACTTGATTTAATAATTTGATTAGATAGCATATTTTGATATATATAAATTTAGTTAGGGTAATAAGATGTAGATTGGTGGTATTAACTTGTTGAAAGACTTTTTAATGAGAAGTAAATGTATATAGATTACTTTCTTGTGAGCTTTAAGATTCTTATATGTGAGTGCTATTATACCTTGGGGGCAGATAGTTCTTGCTGAACAAGTTAGGGAATTGTATCGAAAGTGAGTGATAAAATAATTTTATTGCATGTTTTAGCTTATATATCAAGTATGCCAAGTAATGATTATAAATTCTGCATGTGTTTACTATGTACCACTGTTATAAGTAGTCTGTATAATGAACTTAAAACAGTGATTCTCAAACTCCAATGCTAGTATGTGATGAATACTATTAACATTCTTACCAATATTAAATGAAATGAAGCAGAGATGCTGTAATGAGGTTTTTAAAAATAAAATGAAGTTGATTCAACTCAAAGGCTTAATCTTAATTCAGACTCTTCTGCCTTTTGGGATGTTAAAATACACTTTTTTGTGTGATTATTTGGATGAGGGTAAACTGGATTTTATGTTTATTTGTATAATGTCTATATATGGAAAAATAAAAATTGAAAATCATTGTCAGTCACTCATTTTTAAAAATTTTATTGGTATGTAGAACCTGCAGATTTGGGAACCATGGTTCAACTTTAAAGCCATCTAGTAAGATTTGTGGTGCTATATGAAAGGAGACTCTCATCTTGTGCGCCTTCCTATCTCATCAGATGTAGGAAAAGGATAGTGGAAACAGTACCTTTTAGATAAACATTTATTTATAAACCACAAACTTCACTGCTTCTTTGTTCTGTTTTGTTGTTTTTAACCCTTCAAGTGAAAGGTCTTGAAATCAATCTCAGTTTTTCTTTTTTATAACCTTTTCTCTTGCCCAACCCTGACTTCTCTGAGAGTTTCTATTGCTGTTAAAGGGCAAAGAGTTCAGAAAACTTCAAATACTAGAATGAGTGAGTCAGTGTAAGATTCTTTGATGAATCTAAATTTGGGGTCCTTATTTGGCTTAGTGAACCTCTGAATGAAATAGAAATTCTACTTGTGTGGATTCCCTGTTAATGATTGTGGTCTTTTTTCAGAGAGCCAAGCTGAAGTACTTTCCATCACAAATCTGATAGAGACGGTTAATGAAGTTTCAAAGCTTAGCATTGCTCATGAAATTGTAGTAAATCAAGATTTTTATATGGAAGAGAGTGTTTTACCGCCCAACAGGTACAGAGTCTTCTATTTTTCCATGGCATAGGTACATAGCACAAATGACTTTGGATCAGGTTTTTGAAGTATTTTCATTAATTCAATTAAAGTTTGAATATGTCTTAAATGGTACCAACAAATAAAGCAGAAGTACAATAATGTAATTATTAGTTTCAGAGTTAGCACAGGAAAATTACATTTAAACGGAATAAACCTGTTAAACCAATGCAACTATTTTCAGAACATTCATTTTGGTATCTCAGCTAACAATGAAAGAGTGATCTCAGATCTTTTCAGGCTTGGAGGAAGTAGATACTAGCAGTTATTTCAGTTGTCTACAATTAAGCAAAAGCAGATGAAAATATTACTTTTCTAATGGTGATATTTCCAAGTCTTCATGGGATAAAAGATTTCAGGAAACATTTCTACTTCATAATCAGAATCATAAAGATTCTGTGAACCAAGATCAGAACATCATTGATAACATCATTGATAATTATATTGATTTTGTAATACTTAAAGAAGAGCCATTCAATAAGTATAAATTGAATTCTTCTAATGTTTTCTTAAGTTAAATGGGTAAATTCTTTTTAGAACTTAAGTTGTATCACATTTCTAGTTTCCCACCTTAAATGCTTCTATACTTTGCCACTTTAGGGATTCTATGACTAAATCACCTTGCTCAGTGTTTCTCTTGATCTTCCCACTCCTTAGTTGGCCGTTGCCTGTGGCCACCAGTTCCTCATGCCAGACACAACTTCCTGAAGAACATTTTCACCAAACATAGTTCTACTAGTGTTCTCACTGTCCCTGGAGCCCTAGTTAGATGTATTTTTCTGTTGGCAGCGGTGCTGAGCAAGTGAAATTAAGATAGTGAAGGTTTGTTTAAAGTGACTGGGCTTGGGCCTCCCTGGTGGCACAATGGGTTAAGCGCAGAGCTGTGGAACTGTCGACAGCTGATGCCCAGCCAGGGAGATTCCCTCATGGCACAGCAGACCTCTCCTGCCTCACCTGCTGCTCCCCTCAGCAGTGCACTTCAGTCGATCTACCTGTTCTGCTCCCCACTCTGTCTCTGGTGAACCTTCTCACCACCCCATACCTCTGACCTGCACCCCAGCTTGTATGCATAAATAAGATAAATCTTTAAAAAAAAAAAGGTGACTGGGCTCATGGTGGTGATAAAGAGTGGATTTTATATTTATGTGTGTGTGTATATATATATAAATTATTAAAAAATAAAGAGTGGGTAAATAAAGCATTTCATTGTTATTAACATCTTTAGTATAGTAATACAAAAAGTATACTAGAAAGGAGATTGAAATAAAATGTGCAGTTATCTATTAGTTATATATAATTTATGACTAGTTTTACCTTTAGGGTTATAAAATGATACTAATTATGATTGTAGCTTTCAGATATTTATTCAACAAACATTGAGTACTTAGTAGGTGGGAGGCAGAATGTTGAAGACATACAGATGAATAAGATGCTGGCTTTGCCATCAAGAAGCTTCTGCTGGGGAGATAGTCAAATAGTAGATAGCTGTTGTGTGGTGATAAATTCTCTCACACTGAGTATGCGAAGTTCTGCGTTTCTGCTTAGCTACCTGACGAGGGTTTGGAGAGACTTTCCTGACAAGGGAAAACTTGAGTCTTGGTGTATGAATAGTTACTTTTCAAGTAATCTGGGGTGGGGGGGACAGATTATCCCTGAAAGTAGAAGTGATATGTCTGAGGCATAGAATTGTGGCAGATAATTATATATTCATTATAAGTAGATTGTTATTGTTGGAGCAGAGTGTTAGAACAAAGAAGGTGATAAAGTAGAAGAGCTGACAAAATAGTACCATGAAGGGTCTTAGCAGCATGTGCTGTGATGGTGATGGGGGGTGGGTAAAATAACTTTAAGCATGCCATCATGATCAGATTTGTATCTTGTAAAAATCACTGATTTTAGCAAGAATAGCGGCATTGTGGAGGTAAACATTTGTTGGGACAGGAAAGCCATTCATAGACTGGTGTAAAAGTCCAGGTAGGAGCTAGTGGTAGATGGGGATGGATTCCAGAGATATTTAGGAAGCAAAATTTCTGGAATTTGATGACCAAATGGATAAGAGGGACGAGGGGAAAGTAATTAAGAAGGACTCTAGTATATACAGATAATTGATGACAACTCACAAGTGGGACTGAGTGGTTGGGGGAGGAACTATGACTTTCTGTTTCATTTATCTTTGTATTGCTGGTAAAGTTTTTAACAGAAAGCATGCATTGCTATTTTTAAAGATTTATTTTTACCTATTGATGTATAGAAAAACTGGGAGGAGGGGTAGGCTAGAGGTATGGGGAGTGAGAGGATTCACCAGGGACAGAATGGGGAGCAGAACAGGTGGATTACTGAAACATACTACTGAGGGGAGCAGCAGGTGAGACAGGAGAGGTCTGCTGCGCTA
This sequence comes from Scalopus aquaticus, assembly GCA_004024925.1. NCBI lineage: Eukaryota > Metazoa > Chordata > Mammalia > Eulipotyphla > Talpidae > Scalopus > Scalopus aquaticus. The sequence continues at coordinate 12,428 of PVIJ01019602.1, forward strand.
TGTGGGTCAGCTCCCTGGTCAGGGAATTGAACTCATGCCGCAGTGGCTGGTGATAGCTCTATAGCGCTGAGATTTTAACCCATGTGCCACCAGGGAGGCAGAGCCAAGGTGAGAACTCTAGGGGCTCAACTCTTAATTGTGATTTTTCCTACTGCAGAAGGAGAGCTTCTCTGGAATCATGAGGTAACCTTCAAAGAGGATTTGACTAATGCCTTTGCATCTGAGAATAAATTCAATTTAATCAGCTTCGCTCAAGTCTAAATATAGTTTCATACTTGTCAATTTAAAGGTCTTTTATTGTGTTAAATGCTGTTTGGGATTTAGGAGATGGCTATCCTATATCAGTTCTCAGGGTAAAGAGCCATTTGCTCATTTAATCTTACAGTCTGGAAGGCAGGTTCATGGAGAAAATGTACAATGCTTTTTGGGACCATCTGAATGAGCAGCTATCAAGTACTCCCCCTGACTTCACTTGTGTTCTTGAACTTCTAAAAGTAGTTAAGGGGGTAAGTAACCAACTTCATATCTGTGGATATGAAGTTCCTGGGCATCCCAAACCTTTGGATTGTTGATGGCTACCAATATCCCAAGTAGCATACTTCCTTTGTAAACATCGTCTACTACTTAAACAGATAAAATGGAGAAACTTTCTATTTGTATGAGATGAAGCTGGAAAGTGGAGATCTTGCTGTAACAACACAGTACATCATTCAAGTAAACAGATTATCACTGAACTCCCACAATAACTGAAACTTTTGAGTCAAAGCCTATTTCAAGTGAACCTAAAGGGTTTCTTTGCCTATTTCACTTTGCCCTTTTAAGTCGAACAATCTAAAGATGTCATTATCCCTTACTAGAGTGCCTCAGCACCTTGTGATGGCGTGTTTTTAAATATTTTTTATATCCTGCACATTTTACCACACTTTTAGTTTTATTCATACCTTTATCTTGTTCTTTCCAGAAAATAATATGTCACTGCTGTTACTACTAATTTCAGTGGTGCCATGAATTGCGATTGGCCCCTAAATAGAGAGGAATAATATACTCCATAAAAAATTTAAAGACCTAATTTCCTGACCCCCAAAAGATATAGACTGGGATGCCTTTGTCTTAAGGGGTTGTTCATTAGAGAAAGTTGGGCATTCTAAATGTTTTGACTTTCCTTTCTACAGATTCTGCTGTCACTACTATTACCACGCCACTATCGACTAAGACAAGAGATTGAAGATGCCTTGGACATGGACCTTCTCACTCAAGAAGCAGAGCACGGGGTCCTGGATGTCCCTCATCTGTCTGACTACATCCTCAATTTGATGACCCTGCTGTGTGCACCAGTGCGAGATGAGGCCGTGCAGAATCTAGAGAGCATAACAGATCCTGTGCAGTTACTGAGGTGAGAAACGAGATGACCTGTCCCTGAAATCTGTCTTCAAACAGCGTATCAGAAATCTCTGAGTCAGATCTATATTAGCCCCTGGCTTGACTAGCTCTTCTATACTGAAGAACTGACTAATAGGTCTTTTTTCCTTCCTGGACGATTGGCCTTTATTTTCCAAGGACAGATTCTCAGGACCACTTTGATGATATTTAGATCTATTGGAGTCCATTGTAGAAATGATGTTGCTAAGAATTAGAGTACAGCATTCTTTCTTCTAGGTATTTCAAAGCCCTCTCCAAGATCTTCTCCTTAATTTGAACCCTGCGAGGAAACAGGAATGAGGTTTATACCTATTTCACAGCCAGAAGAACAAAATCTCAGAAAGGTTAAATGATTTGCCCAGTGAGTTAGATATTCGATAGCCATCATTCCAACTACTCAAATATAGTTAAGACTCTGGTCATTTTTCTTCCACTGACTGCTCTTTTTCTGAGAAGAGAGTGGCTAAACTGGTAAGAGCCCTAGACTGGTAGCTAAAAGATAAGAATTCATATATGTCCCTCGCTCTGCCAACAACTTACTCTGTGGCCTTGGGTCCCCGGCGATTGTGATTTGTAAATTTAAGTGTGAGTTTTGTTTTTGAGATCCCCTTTAACTCTAAAATACTGTGCTTAAAAGACTCCTTGTTTCATCTGTCCACACTAGATTTCCTTCATAGCGTAAATATTTGATCTCTCCCCCTTGGCAGAGGTATCTTCCGTGTTCTGGGCCTGATGAAAATGGACATGGTGAACTATACAATCCAGAGCCTTCGACCCTACCTACAGGAAAATTCCATCCAGTACGAACGAGCTAAATTCCAGGAACTCCTTGACAAGCAGCCTCGTATGTTTAAAATTTAAGGGCGGGAAAGGGAGATTTGACTTTGGTCTGACTTCTTTGAGTGATAGAGTATTTTCTATTTTTTAAATGAAAGTTTCTTTCTTAGGTAAGGGGTAGGGGAGAAGGGCTATTTCTCTAAAACAAAGACCTGCAAAAATCATTTCTTTATTAACTTAAAGTTTATCTTCAAGCCCTAGTCTTCAAGCCTTGAAGTCTGAAGATACTCACGTATTTTTTGCCCTTGTATGTTATAGACCTCCTTGATCACACTATAAAATGGCTAACCAAAGCAGCAGCAGACCTCACTGAAACATCTCTGAGTTCTTCAGACTCTTCCACCTTCAACCTGACCTGTTTGCTTCCCAGTCAGGAGGCTCACAACTCAGAGCGCCTCACTCCCACAATGATACTATACCAGGGTTACCTAAACATTCTTCTCTGGGACCCTAGAAATGAAGAGTTCCCTGAGGTAGGAATGTGTGTTGGAGCATTACCTTTCTGTCTGTATTCAGGGCCTCCTTTGTAGCCTCCCTCTCACAGTCCGCTCTTCCCCACCTTACTAGACGCTGATGATGGACAAAATCCGGCTGCAGGAAATGGAGTCTCAGTTGCACCAGTTAACCATCCTGGCCTCAGTCTTGTTAATGGCCAGGAATTTCTCTGGTAATGCTTTATTCAGCTCACCCGAATTTGTGGATAAACTGAAATGCATAACCAAGACCCTAACAGAGGAATTTAACTCCAGGTAAGCTTCATAGATCTTTCTTAAACATGAACATATTATGTGATTGTTTTTTATGGGGAGGGGGACATAGGTCATGTATTAGTGCTTATTCTTTATCACAGCCAACACAAAGGACCTTGGGAACCGTTTGCAAAGATTGTTGATGTCTTTTGATACGTTGCCTTGAGGCTTGATATAGAGAAAAATAAAACTGCCAAAGAGCAGAGTGTGGAGGCTAGTTTGCTGCAAATAATTCATCATCATGTTGCTAAAAATGAGTCATTATATACTTGATTGGTGAATACTGTATTTATGTATGCATATATTATATATTATAAGTTATATATATTATGCGTATATAATAGTATATACAAAAATATATATACACAAAATAATATATACAAAAAATATATATACGCAAAAGAGGAACTAGAAGTCCAGTTCTTAAAATATATGTGGAGTTAAATAATGAAGTAGGAAAAACAACCATGAAGAACAGGCAAGAATATCTTAAAAAATAAGAAAAGTTTACAAGGCTAAAGAATACTGAAGCGTTTTAAGTTTGAAACTGAACCCCTGGCCAATTTACCGTATTTTCTTTGAAATGGAATGTGGTACTATATGTACGAATTAGTTAGCACTTTGAAGGTAGCAATGAAGGTAGTTCAGCTGCACAGTGGGTCCTCTTATCGGTCGGGAGCTGGAATTTCTGTTGAGTGGACCTGACTTCTGGTGTGGCACTCTGGGCTTTGCCCCTGTGCCAGAGTCACTCTTTTCAGTCTTTCCTGGTCTAGGCCTGATGAGGTTATGCTGAATGTGAGTGATAAAGTGTCTCAGCAAATCCACGACGGCCTCAAAGGCATCGGCCTCCCTGCTCTGAACAATGAAAACAAAGCATCTCTTATAGGACAACTCCAGAACATTGCCAAGAAGGACAACTGTGTCCGTAACGTCATTGGTAAGAATCTTCATGGTGGTGGTGGGAAAGCTCAAGAATGTGTAAGAGGCATAAGTAGATCCAACCCTGTAAGTCAGTTAACAAATTATTTGAAAATGGAAAAGCATGATCATTGGGAATGTTTCTTCATCTATAATGTGCAGGGTTGAAATGGATCTCTTTCAGTTTGAAGAGTGGATGTATGGTTTTAAGGTGGATTTGTCACTTATATGTGTGAGAAACTATTTCACTAATCCCACTATGCCAGTCTGGTCATTATTTAATGACTGTCCAAAATGTACAGTGGGAAACTTTCTCCATCCCATATGGGCCCCTGCTCCGCCAGAACTGATGTTGACTCAGTCTGTAGGATTCCATGGTGGGATGGATGCAGGGAATTTGGCCAGCTTGCCTCTAACTTTTGTACCTTTACACACTCTGGCTTGGGTGTGTGGGCCTGAATTTGGTACACTGCAATGTGTGCCCTCAGAATTTCATGTACAGTATCTAGGGTCCTCTTGGTAGGTCAGATAAATCCTAGGATCTCACTTAAAGCAATGTAATCCTATGAACAGCCAGAACTTTACTAGCTCATCTTTTGATCATGCATTCTTTGGGAGCTTGATAACATTCCCTCCTCCCAAACAAAAACAAACCTTATTTATATGTTTTATTTGAATAGGTCAGTCAGTGAATATCGCCTTTAACGTAAAACTTTAGTGAAAAGAGAGTACAAGGAGATTGTGAATTTCTTCTGAAATTTCTTTGATTTTTCTCGTTTTGTTGTTTTTTTTTTTTTTCTTCTTACTTTATAGATCGACGGATTCGTTTGTTTCTCAAATGCTGTTTGGTTCGTGGCATGCAGGAGTCTCTGCTAGACTTCCCTGGAAGCTTAACTCTCATTGAAGGGGAACTGACAGAACTAGGCTGGAAGTTTGTCAATCTGATGCATCACAATCAACAGGTATTTAGCCCTTACTATGCTGACATCTTGGAAAACATCATCAATCCAGCTGAGGCATGTAAAACAGAAGCAAAATCTACCTAATAGTGCTAGCAACAGGAAACCAGGGGAGAGGGTTAAGCATGTTCCTGGGAAGCCAACACCTGTGCTGGCAGAGCATCCTGTCCTCTTCCTCAGGACAGCCGGGAACCAGCACACAGAGCTGCCGGGTTCAAGCACACACTCACCCAGCTGGCCCAACCCCATTCATTAATAAACTTTTGAGCTGCGAGAAAACCTTGTTTTCTTTTGTGTTGCAACTGAATCCAGATTCTGTGCCCTGATCCCTGAACTAGCTGAGAAACCAGTGGGCCCTCAGTTTTCCCTTCATCGGTGGATCATTCTTCAGTATACTTCCTTGAGAAGGCATCAGAGCATCAGGGGCTAGCATTATTTTCTCCAATAGAAAGTCATTTTCTTGGTGGCTAAGCAAACTCTTTGTGAAATTATCCAGAATGTTAGCATAAGTGCTTCTGGAAGTCATTCACTTCAAGAGGAGATAGAGATCCCCATTTCTAGCACATTTTCCTCCAATTTTAAAGGATGCAGCAGTAGTATGAGCTCCCACTTCCTATTCAAGTGCATGGCTTGAAGCAGTATGAAAGTTGAGAACTGGAAGAAAGTTGATTGTTTGCAAGCATTCAATTCTCTTTCTCTCCCTCCCTTGTGTAAACCTCATGGCAACTGCAAAGCAAAAACCTATAGCAAATTCACAAAAGATCAAGGGAAAGTAATATGAGCACACCACTAAAGGAAGTCATCAAACCACAAAGGAAGAGGGTAATGAAAGAAGAGAAGACCCACAAAACTAAGCACTTTTTTTCTGCCCAATGGAATCTGCAGTTGATGCTCTCTCTTATATTTTCCAGTTCATTCGTTGTATTCTTGAGCTCCAGAATTTCTTTGTGGTACTTTGTAAAGCTTTCTATCTCCTCTTTGACCTTCATTTCCTACCTTCATTTGAGTTATTTATCTGTGTTGACTCATCGTTGGCCAAGAGTCCTTAAAACAATTATTTTGAATTCTTTGCCAGGCAGTTCTTCGACTTTCATTTCTATGAAGTAGGCTGCTGGAAAATAATCTTGTTTCACTCATGCTTTTGAGAGTTACTGTGTCCCTTCACGTCTCATGTTGCCGTCTTCATATTTGAGGAAACAATCGCTTCCTCCAACCTTTACTGATTTTCTCTGAGAGAGAGAGAGAGAGAGAGAGGGAGGCCTTCCTAGGTCAGCCAAGTTGGAGGCCCTGGGCATCTCAGAGACCTTTTCTATGGGTGAAACTTCTGCACTCCTCTGTTTCCTCTTTGAAGGAAATTTTAGGATTTTATGCCGCCTTTCTTTTGCACAAAACCAGAACATGGCCTGTACCTAGGGCAGTACCCTGAGGTATTCAAGACCACGGCCTTCTCCCAATCTAGCAGGGTTGAGCCAGCTCTCTTTGGGAGCTCATGCATGATCTCCAGAGGCTCCAGTGCATGGTCTACAGGGGCATACCTGGGGCATCTGCTGGCCGGGGGTGGGGGGAAGGGGAGAGGGGACATGCAGAGTACTGGGGCTGGTCATGGGCTAGTGTGGTTTCCAGGGCCTTGCATCTTCTGCGGTTTGTGAGTGAACCTCTTGGTAGAGTCCATAAAAGGCTTAGTAGAAATTGGGGCCCTTTGTTGAATTTCAAGTTCCATTTGCGGTGAGCCCTTGCAAGATTCCCCTGCTCCTTGCTGCCCCCCGACAATTCAGTCATGCTGCTCTTAGTGTTCTTGGTGGGACAAGAAGAAAGTGGGCCTTTGGGGAGCATCCTGCATGGCAGGGGGAAGCCAGGTGCTCACTACACATTCCCTTTCCACCGTGGGAGACACAGAAGTTTGAGGGGTGTTTCTCTTGGCACTGAGCTATGCAGTCTTGCAAGAGGGGTGACCTTGGCAAAGTGAAATTGTTCTTCATGCCCTTTTCAATGTGTCTGTTCTTGGTTTGTTTGTTTTTCTATTGCAAGAGGGTAGTGGGACTTCTTCACTAAACACCTGAGCTGACACATAGTTCCACCAGTCTGTGTGTGATTGTCAAAGTCAGCCTTTATTTGGGGGGCAGGGATAAGGACTGAAAACTATTCTGCCATCTTGTGATGTGATGTCACATTCTAGATGGATTATTTGAGCAGCAAAATGAGTGCAAACAAGAGGCAATCTGGAATAATGTTAATTCTCTTGAGTAATTTAAAAATGGATGAGCCACAGTTACTTACTTTAAATATTTTTCACATAGAGGTTTTTTTCCAAAAAGTTACTGGAGAATCACGCCCTCATAAATGACACAGCTCAATGTGCAGAATCCCTGCCTTCTCACGCCCATCCATCCTTTGCCTGGAAGAAGTTTGTACTGTGGATGTAATTGTCCATTTACATGCTATGGAAAGTCCCTAAGGAGCGAGCTTATTACCTACATTTTAATTTACATTGCGAGGGGGCTTTGGGTTGGAACATTCAGCACTTTGTCATGGAGCATTGTCTGCAACTGCTTCTCTTTCCCAAATTGCTTAACACTGATAATAAAGTTACTTCAAGATAAGTTAGTGAATTTCACAAAAGAACAACAAAAAGCATGTTTTGAATATGATTTCCATAATGATACAAACCCATCTGATGATATCCCCTTATACTATTGCTAGGGGAGTCAATTTTGCTTTCTGAAACTCCCACAGGATATCTAGATTAGTTTTACATATTTGCATGTGAACCCAAAGCACTTTACTTGACATCACAGCTATCTTGTTGTGCCCATTTCCCACTTCTCTGTGTTAGATAAGCCACTCTTCCCAAGCCACTAACACATTCATCCAAAGATGCCAAACAGAACCAAAAAACAGAAAGGAGAAAAAGTTCTTCTCATTATGTAATAAGGTCACATGCAAGAGAACTGACTTAGCATCTTGCCATACCTGATAAACACAGCACCTGATAAATGTAGTTCCTATCCGGGACCTGAGACATACATCGTTCACCAGAGTCACCTCCTGCCACAAGGTTTTCTAGACAGTGCTCACAGCTTCCCATGGAAGTAAGCAAATGACTTTTTAAAAAAGATTTATTTTATTTATGCATACAAGCTGGGGTGTAGGCCAGAGGTGTGTGTGGGGGGTGGTGGTGGTGAGAGGATTCACCAGAGACGGAGTGGGAAGCAGAACAGGCAGATCCACTGAACTACACTGCTGAGGGGAGCAGCAGGCGAGTCAGGAGAGGTCTGCTGTGCCGTGTGGGAAGCTCCCTGACCAGGCATCAAACTCATGCTACAGTGGCACTGGATAGCTTCATAGTGCTGCGACTTAACCTGTTGCACTACCAGGGAGGCCCTAAGCAAATGACTTTTAATAGGACCTGAGAACCTTCTGATAATCGTCTCAGAGAAAGATTGATTTGAGTATCAGGTCTGATGGAGCTAAACCTGACTGAAAGAAGAGTCATTGTTAGCATCCCTAGATTTGCCTCTTGGTGAAAGAAGCTGAGCACAGGTGGGCTGGATGAAGTTCTCCAGCATCTTTGGCTGTTCATGTCCATCATATGCAATCGTGGGAACTGGGGTGGGGCAGGTGTCAGGTCTTGTGTCAGGTTCCATCCTGTGACTGGATAGTGATGTTCCCTATATCCAAATTAATGTTTCATAATAGGCTCCCTTGAATCCAAATATATGCCTCCAATTTTGTATCCTGAATTGACATGTGTCCAAAATAATTCTCCCAAATTAACCAAGACCTACTGACCTGCCAAAATACCGTCTTTGTATTCTTCACGCCAAGCACAGCGACTTCCTTCAATAAGCCAAGAACCCTACACAAATCTCTACCTTCCATTCTTCAACCACAAAAGAACCACAAAAGAAAACTCAGCTAATTTATGCAATCATACCACATTGCGAGAGCTAGTCAACTAATTCCAACACTTGGATAAGATTGCTTGCCTAGGCCAGCAAATCAGAAAGATGACATCACGTTTATTTCGGACACACAGATGAAGTTGCAATTTATCACATCAATCAGCAAAGGTGGTATTCCTAAAATCGCCATTTTAAAAATCTGACGACATATGTTTTGTCATATATTTTCCTTTCTCCAGCATTTCTGGAGAGGCTCAGACAGAATATCAAAATGTCACAATCGAATTCAGATTCCATGCATGTATAATTGTAAATCCACAAGGGGGCAGGTGTGATGTTTCACTTTAGGATCATTCATTTCTCTGCTTTTATTTAAAAGAAGGGAATGTTCTCATTAATGTCAAGCGTTTTACATGCTCCTCTAATAAACAACTGTCTCACCTATTAATAATAGGTTCGTACCTGGATATAAACCTTAATTAGAGGTCGCTAAGTTGACACAGCTCTGCTTCTAACTACTGAGAGCACTTGAGACTTTTTAGTGGCATTTCAAAGAACTCTACCACCAGCTCAACTTTTCAGGACCTAGGGCTGGTTTTCCTGATTGTGTGAGTCAGTAAGACTGAACTAACCTTAAATTCCCATGAGGAGCCTGGTGAGTGACCAGAATACAAGTCTGGAGGCAGACTGCCTATGGGCAACTCTTAGTTTGCCACCTACATCTGTGAACACTTACATCAGTGAACTCTAAGGTAAGCGATATGACAAGTAGCTACATACTTCCATTTCCTCATCTATAAAGTTCTGCAACACTGCTGACTCCACAAAGTAAGTTGCCTCTCTTCAAGTGTTATCCTTTAAAAGTGCAGGGTACATAGTAATCATTGCAACATTTTTTTTTTCAAACAAACGACTAAAATCGATGATAGTTACTTGGATTTCCTTTGGATATGCATGAAACTAAGTCAGCAACACTTAGCAGTACCAACAGCTCAGATGTCTGCAGTATTTTGTACAGTGTGTCAGTGATTACAGTTTACAGAAGGATGCGATTCACTGTAATGTGTTTCATGTGTTATGTATTAAAATTCATGTGTTATTTGGGGAAGTGAACAAGAAATGAGCATTAGGTAAAGCTCAACCTTGTGCACTGTGAGAGGTCACAGGAGGGACCAACACCACAGAGAAGAACAGGAGGGCAGACAATTCCAGACCCCCAGACTATCAGGGTTCATGTGCTCCTGAAACATGACGATCAGGACACCCCAACAGGATCAGGGTCACACAAACCACTGCGGTCACCAGAAACCCACCCACTGAGTCCCCAGGGGTGTCTTGAACCGCGGCAGCCTGGCTTAGCCTTCTCAGGCTTCGCCCCAATCCCCACACGGGTGCAGAAGACCTTTAGAGCTGTGGCCCGCCCCGGTTCAGGGGGATTCTGCCGAGGCTCTGCTCAGGCCTCACACTTCCCACCAGAGAACTGGACTTTAGGGGCAACCAAGCAGCCTCAGGCCCAGGCCCGGCCAAAAGCAGAGGGCCCGGCAGGGGGAGGCTGGGCCGAGTTCCGTGAAAGCATCATGCACGTGGGCGTGGGAAGCTCAAGTCATCGTCCCAAGTCGGGAAGTAATCATTCTTTGGGTTCTTCTAGCTTTCAGGCCAATTAAAAACGACTCTCGGATTGCAGGCTGCACAAAACAGGCCT
>PVIJ01019603.1:0-23122 GCA_004024925.1 Scalopus aquaticus
CATATACACAATGGAGTACTATTCAGCATGGAAAGAAGATAAACACATGCAATTTGCAGCGACATGGATGGAATTAGAGGGAATCATACTCAGTGAAATAAGCCAGAAAGAAAAAGAAAAATATCGAATGGTTTCACTTATAACAGGACTATAGGGAGGCCGGGTGGGAGAGAGACACTCAGCGGTGGGGGGGGGGGGGAGGGGGGGGAAAGGGCGCAAAATTGAAGAGATGAGAATACAGGGGACCATGGAGATGGATCACGGGTGAATTGGTGGTGGGCTGCCCAAGGGGAATACAAAATGTAAAAGACATAAATAACAATAATAAAAAAAATAATAATAATAATAAAAATGCCCCGTTACCATACACAGCTGTTGTCTGGTTGTCCTCAGGAGTGTCCTAGTAAGATAATTATCTTATTTTACAAAAGAGGAAATGATACCCAGAGTGGTCGCTCAGCTCAAGTTTTCCTCAGGGCATAAACAAAGGGGAGTAGACATTCTCCACGGTGCCCGCAGATGTGCACCAGCACCCAGTGAGCCCCGCATGCTGTGCTAACACTCACCTTCCGGACTGTTCTTCCCGGCAGCAGTGGCAGTGGGCTCTGGGGAGAGCTCCCAGCCTCCGTGACGTCTCTCTGACCTGAGTCCCTCTCTGTGAGCAGCGGGAGGCCAGTGACACCTCCTCTACCTCCTGGGCAGTCCGGTAGTCCTGCCCCCGTCCGCAGTCGGCTGCCCAGAGGGTGCGGATCCCCAGCTGGGTCAGGGCAATCCACCATCTTGTGCTTATCACCTGCCGTGGCAGGCCCAGGGGGCAGCCCTGAGCTGGGGCTCTGTAGCGCTAAGTGGGGCTGGCCCAGAAGAAGAGCCCTGTGCCCTGTCATCCTGGGCATGGTGGTCAGGAGGCAGGTCCTGGGCCAGGAAGCTTCCCTTCCAGGAAGTATCAGTTAACCAAGTCTTGGAAGAGAACAGCGGAGGGGGACACGGTCCCTTGCGGCCATGGGTTCTACTCCCGCCTCAGGGGCCGCCTTGAATACACAGAGGAAGCTCGGTGCTTATATGGCTGAAGGCAGGGCCACTCAGGGGCAGGGAGAGGAAATGGAAGTGGGGAGGGGGGGTTAGTGGAAGCCCCAAAAAGGCATTGCGGTGGGCAGGGCTCTGGAGAACAAGACTATGGAGTGGGCCCCAGGGAAGGGGGCAGCCCATGCGCGTGTGTTTGACTCTCCCATGTCCCTCCCAGAGGAGCTTCTTAAGGACATGATGTGTCTCCTCCAAGACAGGTGGAGAAGGCAGGACAGGACGTTACACTCAGGCGGAGCAGGCAGGCCTGTGTCACGCCCCAGAGGGGAGCACAGAAACTGAGCAAAAGAAACAGATGCGGACACCGAGGAGAGGGCTCACTTTATTGGGAAAACAGAAGGTTGGTCCTTGGTACCCAGATAGAACCCAAAAGCTAGGTGTGTGAGTCAAGCTTCATTTTTGACATGCCTGCCTCCCTCACCCCCAAAGTGGGGCAACTCTTATTATAAGCAACAGGCCCCCAGGTATCCTAGTACCTACCCTGGGCAAACGTCCAGTGGATATCACCAATAGATGCCTGTTTCTTGGGTCTAGAACATGGGAACGTGAGGAAGTGTCTATTCTCTCCCAGGATGGCAGAGTCCTCAGAATCTGTCCCTCCACTATGCAGATGCCCAGAGAGGGACAGAGACCTGCCCAAAGTAACACAGTAAGGAAGTGGGGGAGAATCAAACCTGCATCCCCTGTCTCCTGGCTTGGAACTCACTGCAAGAGGAGATTCTAGAAGATGAGCCCCAACAAATGGCTGGCACCTGCACCAACATCCACCCGGGACTCCCCATGACTCAGATATTCAGGCCAGAGCCACCCAGGGGCACTTCCTCCCTCCCAAGATGTGCCCCCTCTGAGTTCCCTAGGAGGGCAGCCCTAGTGAGAACAAAAGGGAACAGTCTGTGGTCCACCTTCTGAAACTCCAGGAGGTGGCTAAAAGAGAAAAGTCTGCTGCTCCTGACACGCCTATAGCTTTGAGATAAGGGTGGGAGCAGATACACCCAAAACATTAGCTGACACTTGGGAGCCTTTGTTGAGCACTCAGTATGCGCCAGGCTCCCCCTCACTCAGCACAACAGCTGCTTGTAACGGTGCCATCTGCTGGGAACACGTTACTACCAAAACAAAGTCCTTCACTCACAGCCTCTTTCAAAATCTTCAGTACTTCTTGCCAGGTAAGCGTTGTCATCTGTGATTGAGGAAATGGGCTCGAAGAGTGAAGTGACTTGGCCAAGGGCACGCAGTAAAGACATGGCAGGGGACCAAAAAACAACAGAAGCAGCAAGTCTTCCCAGGCAGGGCGGGGGTGGGTGGGGGCTGGGGAGAGGGTCCTGCCAGGTCACAGCAGTCTCTTGGGTGGCTGCCATGAGCTCTGCTGCCAAGGTGGGGGGCTCAGTGCCTAAGTGAGCTCCAAGTGCCCTCTGTGTGATCAGTTTCCTCTTGGGAAAGCAGAGGAAGTGCTCTGGACAGAACTGAGGCGGGATCTTAGTCCGCCCAGCCATTGACAAGCTGTGTGGCCTTGGGCAGATCATTCCCCTCTCTGGGCCTGTTTCCTTACCTGTAAAATAGGGGTAATGACAGTAATTCCTATCTCATATTCATGCCGTGAAGATTAAATAAGTTACTCCATGTAAAGTGCTTAGAGCTATGATGGGCAGGGAAAGTGCCGAGTCACCTGCTGTTACTACACCAGCCTCTCGCTGAGAAGGGACGTGAAAGTGCCCTGGGCTCCAGGAGGGGCTGAACACCCCGTGGTAGTCACCCCCGAGTCTCTAGGCCCTACTATGACTTCAGTACATCCATCCTGAAGGTCCTTGCCAACCCCTCTCTGGACTCCAGTTTGAACTGCAGAGCTGCTTGCCACCAGAAAACAGTCAGCGGTCCCAGCCCTGGGTAACCCAACATCTGCAGGCTCAGAGATGGGGGACCATCTTCACTCCCCCAACTCTCAACAGGATGGGCTCAGTGCCCAGAAATGCATAACAAATAAATCATGCAAGAAAGGCAGGTGTGTGTGTGTGTGTGTGTGTGTGTGCGTGCGTGTGTGTGTGTGTGTTGTGTGAGTGCCATCACCGCCTAGGAGCTTGGGGGGCCTTCGAGACGGTTCCCAGCCTGGCGGTAGTTGCCAAGCAAGAAGGCAGCCAGCAGTGGGCTCCGGATCTGCAGCTGAAAACAGGGACAGAGACCTGAGCAGCTGGCCGGGCGGGACTGTCGCTTCTCCCGGTCCTCCTGGGTGCTGGTAGCGCCTTTCCACCTTGAGGAGCGTTTTGAGTTCACTCCAAGCAAACCTCCTAGGCAGCTGCCTCTGTCCCACCTGCAGTTATGACAGAATCGCTCTCAGGCATGTGGGAAAGCACCTGGTTCCCCATCTCTCCAGCCTTCAGAGGGGCTCCTGGAAGCCAAGTGACTCGCCTAAGATCACACTGCCAGAAAGTGGCCAAGAATCCAGCAAAATCAGCACCACAGTTAGAAGCTGAGCATCTATCAGGGACAGACGCCTCCCTCATCTCAGGAAGGAGATGCTGGGGCGGGGGTGGGGAGGGTAGGTCACTTGTCGTGGTCACACAGTCAGTTATATGGGAACTGAGACTGGATCCAGATTGGGGCCTCCAAAGCCATGAAAGAGACTGAACTTAAGGACTCCGGTTTACTCCCATCACCCTCCTGCCCTCCCCACCCCCAACCTCCTTTATATGACACCTGACATCATATTATCCATCACTCCCTCCCCCTGGGAACGCCCTCCTCCTCCAGTTTCCATGGCAGCACATTCTCTCCCATCCTCCCCCTGCTTCTCCGGCAGCTTCTCCCTCTCCACCGCGTTCCTGATCCTGGAAAGCAAGGGGGCCTCCGGCTGGGTCCCGTCTCTGCTCTCTCCCTGCCCTCTAGGGCTCTAGCTCTGACCTGGCTCAGCTCCAGTTTAAGTAACAATGGTGATTACCATGTGCTAAGAGCTCATTTATGTGCTCTTACCCACCCTTAACTCAATATATCCCCACATCAAACCCAAGAAGGAAGTCCACTTTACAGATGAAACTGAGGCAGAGAGCGGGAACCCAGAGATCTGACCCCAGCCTTTATCACTATTTCTCTTATGACAAGAGATGAAATCGTAGGACATTTCGAAACCAGAAGCAAAAACTTCCCTCCCACCTGACAGGAGAGGAATAGAAATTTGGGGGGAAACCAGACCTACTCCACAGTTGTGATGATCTAGAATTACACTGTCAATTTTGGAGCTTTAAAATGCACTGTGCACAGTACATTTTGAAATGTGAAGATTTGGAGAGCTTCCGAAGGAACAAAAGTTCATGGAAAATTGCCTTTTCCTTCAGCTTTTTCCATTTGGCTTTTAAGTCTTCAAAAGCTTCATCAAGGGTGGCAGCCACTAAGGGCCCTTCTACTTCCATGAGGCCTGGAGTTCAGTAGAAACTTGAACCTGGCATTCCACTGGCCTGAGTTCCATCATTAACAGGCTGTGTGATTTAAGTGTGGGTGGCTTGACCTCTCTGAGCCTTAGACTTCTAGTCTAAAAAAGCGAACCAGTAGCTCTCCTACCTGGTGTCAGGAGGATCAGAGGGTGCCCAGGAGGGCTCAGTTAAGGTCCACACTCCAGATGCACATGTTTCATCTCAGGTTTTTCAAGCCCTTGAAGATTTCATGCATGTACATATCTCTTCTAAAATTGCTACAAATATGTTTGGGTGGGGGGAAGCTAGAAAAGGCACCTCCCTGTGATACCCCCCGGGGGGCTCCCTGTCACCGCGCACAGCACACGGAGACACAGTGATCTGTTTACGCTCGTCTCCCGCCATGGGCTTGAGTTTTCTGAGGGAGGACCATGTCTGACTCACTCCCCAGGCCCCGTGCCCAGCGTGCCCAGCCTGGCATGAAGTAACTTTCAGTACTAGCTTGCTTTACCTTAAGCACATGTGGTCTGAGCCCAGCCCAGCTGACCGTGGGGAAAATTTACATATGAAAAGCGGTAAAAAGCAGCTGGGTTTGTTGTGGCTGCAGGAGCCAGCACTCCAAAGCACACACCCCCACCCCACCCCCGTCCTGGGAGGGGCTGAAGGACAATCACCACCCCCTCACCTCCTCAGGCATCTCCCCCAATTCTCGAACTTTTCTGTGTCCAACATCTCCCCAACGCACGAGCAGAAGGGGCGTCCAAGTCCAGAGGTGCTCCTTGCCTTGGCAACAGCCTCCCCCGAGTCAGACAGAGGTCTCTATGGTCACAGGCTCCATTTGGAAGATGAAGGTGACTGGGTGGGCTGGCTCTCCAGGACTAGGTAGATTGGCAGGATCTGACTGCTGGGCCTCCCCCCACATCCTCCAGAGCCCTAGAGAAGCCATTTTCTGGAAAGAAAATTCCCCCAGGCTTTTGCAGCTTCTGGGGAACTGACCCCAAAGATGGACTTTGCCTAAGGGCACCCCTCTGATGAATGTGCCCAAAGCCCACCTTGCTGCCTCCCCCCTACCCTGCTAGTTCAGCCTGCTGGACTGACAGTCTCCCAGAAAGGGGAGGGACTTTTGTTCCAAGGAAATGACTGTCAGAGGAAGAACAGGTAGAGTCTTTTTTTTTTTCTTTTTGTGAGACAAAGACGTCAATTTCTTTCCATCTGTCCCAAAAAGGGAAGAAAATTAAATTTGTTTTTACAAGGATGTCAGCACACTTCTTCCACAGGGAGTCAGGGGTGTGTGACTGAGACAGTATCTTGGGGGGCGGGGGGTGAAGCATGGAGAGGCACAGGGAACAAGGAAAGACCCTATACTGGAGGGAGCAAAAATCTAGGAATGCCTGAATAAAAATCTGAACAAATGAAAAAAACTTCCACATCTCTGGGGGGGCCACAGGCTAAGCAGCTTGAATTGGGCTGTTAGAGCAGGGAGGGGACCTGGGGACTGTGGCGGGGGGGTGTCAGGACTAGGAGAGGGGGAGCACACACTCACACAAGCACTGCAGTTATGGAAGCCGGGCCCCCATGTGGGCAGCTCCAGCTCGCTGGAAGCCCTGGACACAAAGGGTGAGCCAGATGTTGTGAGAAAAGAGGATTTCTTGAAGGTTCTTTTCAGGACCCAAGACCAGGAGGGGGGAGGAGGAAAAGTCCACACTGGTGCTTCAGACGCTCCCACCCAGTCCGGGTGCCACTTACCATCCCCAGGGCTCTAATTAGTGTGGTCTTGTGTCCTCCAGGACCTGGGTCAGAAGAGCCATGGCCCTAGGGACTTCCGAAAGGCATCTGCCCTCTGGCTTGAGGAAGTAACCTCAAAGCAGAAGCTCCCCCTCAGCCCACCCACCGCCATCTCTGGCACAGAGGTGGGCTTGCAGCATCCAGGTTTGGTGCCGGAAGCCCTAGATCGCCTCTACTCCTTCCCCAAGCAGGTCAGACTCCACAGAACTCAGGGCTGGGGACTCGAGCTCAGCTTGAGGCCCTGTTCTCCTTCCCTATCCTGGAGCCATTCCCTCCTCCATACTGTGCCCCAAGCCCCCCAGAGCGCTGGAGACACTTCTTTGATGCTAAAGGATTCCAGCCACCAGCTCCAAGGAAATGACTGTCAAGGAGTCTCTTGCGCCCTCCCTCCCTCTCTCTCTCTTTCTCTCGCTCTCTCTTTTTCTCTCTGACCTCAGGCTGACCTCAGGGAGCCCCACCTATTGCTGTAACTGGGTGTTGGGACTCTACCCAAGTTGGAGCCCCTAGTCCCTACACAAGCCCTATCTCCAGTAGGAGCAGCACCTCACTATCCTGGCCTATCCTTCTGCCTCGGCACTGAAGAGCCCCTCCCCCACCCAACCCCACACACACACAGAACCCAAACTTGCAGCTCAATTTTCAAACCACAGTACCCACCAACCCCTCTGGGCCCTAGACCTGAGATCTTCAGGCCGAACCCCCCACTCCTGCCAGCCCAGTCGGGGTGAGAACTCCAGGTTGTCCCAAGGTGGGGGCCCTGTTTAGCCGCTGGTTCTAGAACCTCAGGTCCACCCACCTGGAGTCCCTAGCTTTCCCGCCCAGGCCCAGGTCGCTGGCAGCGCCCTCAGCCCAGAAGCACCGCCCCGCTGTCCTGCCGCTACCCCGCCCCAGACCAGAGGTCCACCCCGCTGCAGGAGCGCCATCTTCCGGCTCTCGACTTGGCTCAGGCACGATCCCCTTTTCCAGAACAGAGGCGCCCTCGGCCCCAGCCCGCGTCGTGGCCCCCGCCCCCACCAGAACTCCAAGTGACCGCCAGTCACTGCGGAGGGGCGCGCGGCGGGCCAGCAGGCCAGCTCAGGCGGCCGCGCCACCGCCGGGACCGTCGGACGGGGTGCAGGCGGTCACACGCTCGCGGGCCGTGGCTTCGCGGGCGCGGCTGAAGCTGCCGGGCTCCCGGCGGCCGCAGGGCGTGCGGCAGAGCTGGCGGAAGCAGCGCTTGAAGTTCTCGTCGAGGAAGGCGTAGAGCACGGGGTTGAGGCTGCTGTTGGCGTAGCCCAGCGCGATGCACAGGTGCAGCGCGGCCACCACCAGCGGGTCGCGGCGGTTGATGTCCACTAGCGTCCAGACGATGACGAAGATGTGGATGGGCGCCCAGCACACCACGAAGGCGCCCACCACCACCAGCACCATGCGCGTGATGCGCCGCAGGCTGCGGTCCTTCTCCTTGGAGCCCGACAGCAGGCGGACGCTGCGCAGGCGCAACAGCATGAGGCCGTAGCACACGGTGATGACGAGGATGGGCACCACGAAGGCGAAGAGGAACACACAGATCTTGGTCACCGTATCCCAGTACCAGCTGGGGCTGGGGAACTGGAGCATGCACACCACCGCCCCGTCTGGGTCAGGGAAACAAGACAGACAGGTGATGATGGGCTCGTGCGCCTAAGGGACCCTGACGGTTCAACCATCCCTCGGTCTTGTTCAAATCCCACTGCCTCCTCCTTGGGTTGGCACCACGTGATTCTTCTACCTGGAATGCCCCCCTCCCGACTTCTGTACTTAAAGACCCCAACAGAAGGAGCCCCTAATCTAGGGGGCCTCCTTTATTCTCTCCCAGTACCTTCATAAGCGTCTGATGCCCGTGGATGGCAGCACTAGTCCAAGGTTACACGGCAAGTGGCACAAAGAACCAACAGTGCTAATGGCACACACTGGGGCAGTGTGTGTGTGTGTGTGTGTGTGTGTGTGTGTGTGTGTGTGTTGTGTAATGAGTAGGCCCATCTGGTCTGGTCACCAGCAGAGCTATAGCTGATGGCTCATAAACTGAAGGCTGCCAGTGAGGAATGGACCCAGCTGCTGAATCAAGCCCAGTCTCTCAGGGACCATATAAGGGCACTGGACTGTACCCTTGAGGGGGTAAAGGATCACCAAGAAGTCTCCCACCAAGCCTGTTTCCCCCTCCCATCCATAGCACCGACCCTCTGCAAACCTTTACTCAGCAGCTAAAAGGAGCAACAGATAGGGGCAGAAGCCTTGGATTCTTGGTTAAGTTCCACCAAATGCCTCACTGTGTGACCCTAAGTATACCACTGACCTCTCTGATTCTTGGTTTTCTTATAGTCAAATGTAGGTAGGAGACCCTGTCATATCTACCCCATTGGCTTAATTATTTTAACAGCTTCTCTTTACTGCACTTTGGCAATGTCCTCAGGTCTTATCTTAAGTATTTTACACATTTAATCTTCTCAACATCCCATAGTATAGTGTGGCTGATAGGTTAATTTGTGACCTGTGTCTCCAGCACCCTGCTAAATTACTTTTCCCACATCTTTACACCAGTTGAGGTCACATGACCACCTATCACTAGGACTAGACAGGCTATGGCATTCAAAAGTTGTTGTGCTTTCTCACCACTCCCTCCCCATAATCATCTGCTGGCCAAATGCCAGCAGCTGAGGATTCTGAAACCATCATTTAGAGCCTGGATCCCTGAATGATTGTGTGGAAGGAAAAGGCATGATGTGAATGAGAAACAAATTGTGTTAAGTCACTGAGCTTTGGAGATCATTACATTAGCTACTCTGATTAATACGGGTAGTTACTAAAACAATTACCATTTTGCTCTGGGGAAAATGACTATTTTGGAGAGGAAATGTACCTGTCATTTTCTGAAGGCCACTCTCTAGGTCTTGCTTTGGTTATTTGGGTCAACGGTTTTCAAATTGGGGTGAAAGGGAGTTTGTAATGGGACCACAGATCTTATAAGACCTCCATTGCTCACTGGTCAGCGATATCCTCACCACACTGACCATCCATTCATCTCCCAGTAGGTAAGTCAGCCACACACTCCTTGCCAGCCTCTACGTGCACACAGATCAGCATCCATGGGTGGGATTTATAATCCCATTCATACCTTTCCTTTGGCCTGCAACCCACATGACCACTGCCCAGATGTTCATCCTCACAGCGTCAACCATTCACATTCCCCATTGGTCAGTCATCCCCATTCCCACTGGTTGACTACTCCCCACGGGACAGCCATCCACGCTTTCTCTGATAAGAAACCCACGTGTCCACTGGTGAGCCACATACACCTTCCCTGGTAAATGGCCAGTAACCCCGTAAGGGCCCGTGGGCTGCCTCTGGTAGTCAGTGGCCTGTGCCACGGCCTCATCATTCACTCACCCCGGGGGCTGGTCACGGCCATGACCATGATGGGCACTCCCACACCTGAGGCCAGGACCCAGATGCAGATGTTGATGAGCTTGGCTTTGGCGGGTGTGCGGAAGTCCAGGGCCTTCACTGGGTGGCAGACGGCAATGTAGCGGTCAACACTCATCATAGTGAGCGTGAAGATGCTGGTGAACATGTTGTAGTAGTCGATGGAGAGCACGGCCTTGCAGAGAAGCTCCCCAAAGGGCCACGTCCCCATCAGGTACTTGGCACTCTGGAAGGGCAGCGTGCTGGTGGCCAGTGCGTCTGCCAGGGCCAGGTTGAAGATGTAGATGTTGGTGGCTGTCTTCATCTTAGTGTACCTTAAAAGGAAGCGCACGTAGAATTGTTCCATTTCAGATTTCAGATTCACAGATTCTCAGGTCATGAGACTCAGGGAGGTGAAATGACTCGCCCGAGGTCACACAGTAAGGGCAGAACTAGAACCCTGTACTCTGATTCAGTATCCCTCCTCTCCACTACAACTGAAGCAAAGGATTTCTCTGTCTGTGGCAGAGATATTTTAGGAAAAACTCTTCTCTTCCAAGGTGGTCTAAGCAATATGGTTAAAGATAAAACTGGGATCCCAAGGAAAACAGATGTAGGTTTTAATCCCGCTTCCACTAGTTATTAGCTGAGTGACTCTGGTCTTCTCAGTGTCCGTAACTGTAAAAGGAGGGGCAGCTTTATAGAATTTTACCAACGTTATAGAATTAGAAACTTAATGAGATGATACAGCACTTACTCTGAGCCCAAAGCACACTAAGTGCTTAGTACATGACAGCTGTTATTCTTCTGAGCTGAAGAATGAAGCTGGGGGTTAGATCAGAATGACCTGGCCTTCTGACCTCTGCTTCTGACCTGGCCTTCTGGGGAAATGATTGGACAGTTCCTTCATGAAATGACCTTTTTTTTTTGGCTTAAAAAAAATGGTCTCACTCATTGTCCCCCAGGGCCAGCATCTGTCCCTTTCCCTCCCAAAATAGCTGTCATTTGCCCCAGGACCGGAGAAGCAAAAAGTTTTGCTGGGAGACAGCAGAATTGCAAGTCTTGGGAAGTCTGTCTTCAGCGGTAGTGGGATCGCAGCTGTGTGGGAGGCGGGCTCAACCCCACAGCTGACTCGTCTAATTTCGCTTCTTTTACGCAGAACAATTAGAGGCTGTTCTTTGCCTGCTATTTTGATTTGTGAAGGATCTTGCAACTCCCAGAGGGGGCTGGGATGCTGGGATGTAGGTGATAAAGCTGCTGTCCTGTTCCAGGCCCAGCCCCAGGGCAACTCGTCTCACTGGCCACCCCCACCAAACCCCACAGCTAGCTGGCTTAGCTGGTGGCCAAGCCCTCTTACTGGCCTCCTCAGGCAAGTCTCCCTCTGGCTCTCAACAACACTCCCCCCTCCACCAAGGGGCTCCATATTCCACAAACTGGCCCAGACCACTTCCAGATTCTTAGATCTCAGCTTCTAGAAACTTCCCCTTGACTGAGATACTCTCTACTCCCTTCCCTAACCCATACACCGGCCTCTTTGCTGTACTTAGACATAGCAAACCCATTCCCACCTCACAGTCTCTGAATTGTTGCGCCCTCTGCCCTCTGCCCGGAACCTCCTCTCCCAAATTCTACATGACTAGCTCCTTCACTTAATTCAGGACTCTATTCAAATATCACCTCAGAGTTTCCAACCACCTTTTCTAAGCCAGCTGTCTCCCCGCCATCACTTCTGTCCTTACATGGCCTCACGAACCACCACCTGACTTCTATTTACTTTCTTTTCTGTCCTTTGCCCCTCATCTGTGTGTGTTCCCTGATGGTAGGGGACTGTCATTCTGTTCCCTGTTGTACTGCCCGGCCTACCAATAGCGCCTGGCAAACAGCAGGCTCCCAGAAGACGTCTGTTGTATCTGGGGACATGACTAGTGTGTTATTCAGGGTTTGCATTCTTTTTCCACACAATCTATCCATGCCTTTTGGTGTCCTACTGATCCAACTCATGGAGTCTCCCTCTTCCTCTTCAGTCTGGGACTGATTACTCTCTAAACCAGAAGCACACTGTCCTTCTGTGTTAGGGCCCTTGCTTCCCGGCTTGCCAGTCTTGTCTATGTTGGTTTATGCCCTAATTGTGGTGGAGGACATCCTCTAGTCACTTCCTAAGAAAGGACACACAGAAAATAAAAATCTTAGAGTTTGACCGGTGTGGGGACAAAGAGCAGACACCAGAGACGCCTGAGCAGCCCCACCGCTGTCTCTGGCCTGGTGACCAGCAAGTCACCATGCATCCCAGAAGCTGCTGTGCAGCAGCAGGACCCAGCAGCTCCCTCCACCATCGGCGCTGCTGACACCAAACCCATCACCTTGGGCAGCAGAGCAGAGAGCAGGTGGCCTCACACGGGAGGGGAGCCATGGCGGAAGGGACAAGGTCAATACAACAGTTCTGGGAACAGTCAGATGGTTTAATGGAACTGATGTGGTTTCCTAAATAGGAAAGACACCAAGGAAGATGTATTTGTCTCCAGACTGCCACAAAGAATAACCCCAGGAAGTGCCTTCACCTTGTAGGAAACGGAGAGACTGTAGGGATTGACGTGTTGAAGGGAAGAGGGTGTGGAGGTAGCACATGTGCCAGCCCTGGTGGGGTCCCAGCGGAGGCTGTAAATGTGTCTCAGACCACAACCATCCTGGGCGGCACCCACACCACAGGGGTCCATGCAAGCACCCACAGAATTAGCAGAAGAGTCAGAGTGGGGAAAAGGAAGGACCAGAGAAGGCTTCCCAAGTCAAGCCTAACAGCCGCCGGCCCTACTGCAGGCCATGGTTCCCACCTTACTACCTGCAGAGACTCTAAAGGCATCAAACCATGGTATTCAGCACCCTGCCCCCCACAGGGAGATGGGATGGAGGGGGCTGACAACCAGGCGCAGAGAAGAAAGGAGACCAGTGAGACCAAAATGTGTGGGGTTATAGACCACAATTCTGTGGAGCTCTCACCCCCTCCCCACCCTGCTCTGGCTAAAAACTGCCTAGAGAAGACAGCAACAGAGATCAAGAAAATCAGGAAGCTGAGCCCTAGGTCAGGGGCCACCTCAACTTCGGTACCACAGCAACTTCAGTTACCAAGGCAGACACCCAGGAAACCCTACACCACAGGATGGAAAAGAGACAAAAGCAGTTGATCCACCAGCTGAGAATTCTCCCTGAGCTGAGCAGGGCCGGGCTGAGTAAATGCCAGCAGACCACCTTTACCATCATCTGGTGTAGTTCTCCAATGGGAAAAGGATACGAAATCCAGCCACAAGAATAGAGCAAAAGACTGGAGCAAAAGATCCTAAGACCTGGCTTGTTTGCTGGTTGACTAGATAACCAGAAATATCTGTGTTATCTGTATAGCATGGGATTCTTATTATTTTTAACTAAAAATGTCTTTTTGGTAATGACAAATTTTTTTCAAACTTAGCTTTTCTCAATATACCTTTAAATTAGGTTTTAAAATAGTTTCATAACTGATTAGGTTGAGATTTTTTTTAAGACTCTCCTTTGTAATTTGTAATAAAAGTTCACAACTTGCTTTTTTCCAAAAAGTCAATAAGCTGCAAGCACCTGTTAATGAAGGTCTTAAAGAATAATATTTTTTAAAAGAAGGTAAAAATTTTGCAATGTTATGTGTCCAAAAATGTCTTCCTTCTAGCCTCACATCTGAGCTCTTTGATTGTATAGGGAAATCATTTCCCACCATTTCTGGCTTCTGAGGCCAGTTACCTAAAACCATTCTCATTCCTGGTGATTTGTTCTCCCTCCCCCTCTGAAACTTCTAGGACGTCCTCTTCAGCTCTAATATTCTGACATTATGGTGTAATGTACCTTAGAATGGTTCTTCTTTATTTTAAGGGACCCTCCCAGATTAAAGATTCATGTCCTTCTGTTAGAAAAACCCTCACATCATTTTTTTTTTTTAATCTTCACCTCCCCTCAGCTTTCTCTGGAATGCTCAGAAAAGCCTTTAGTGAGATATTTGGCCTCCTGAGTCAATCCTCTAATTTTCTTTTTAAACATTTGTTTACTTATGCATACAAGCTGGGGTGTAGGCCAGAGGTGTGAGGGGTGAGAGGATTCACCAGAGACAGAGTGGGGAGCAGAACAGGCAGATTGACTGAAATACAATACTGCTGAGGGGAGCAGCAGGCGATACAGGAGAGGTCTGCTGCACCATGTGGGAAGCTCCCTGGCCAGGGATCGAACCGCTGCAGTGGCTGGCGATAGCTTCATAGTGCTGAGACTTAACCTGTTGTGCCACCAGGGAGGCCCCATCCTCTAATTTTCTTTTTTTTTTCTCCTTAATCTTCATCTCTTTGTCTTGTAGGTACTTCCTACTTTCCTTTTTATCATCTCTCAACCTCTCTACTGACTGTTTTACTTTCCCAGTGCCCTTTCTTGGCTAGTTATTCTTTTTTGTAAAACATTTATAGCATCTTATTTCATGGATTCAATATCTTCTCGTTTCTCTGAGGATACTAATAATATTTGTTATGTATGTTCTTCTGCTCTTGTCTATTTGTCTCAAACATTTTTACTTGTCAGCTTCGGCCTCCCTCTTTTATCCTGGGGACGTCCTTCAAATATCTGTTGATGCACGACTGAAGATTGACTTTTAGGATGTGTGTGCGCACAGGGCCCAATCAATGGGGGAGCTTCACTGTAGGGGAACCTGGCTAAGATTTGGGGGACCTCAGTATATCAGTATCTGTGGTTCTTTTTTAGAAAATTTATTTATTTATGCATACAAGAACTGGGGTGTAGGCCAGAGGTGTGGGGTGGTAAGAGGATTCACCAGAAACAGCGTGGGGAGCAGAACAGACGGATCTACTGAAGTACACTGCTAAGGGGAGCAGCGGGCGAGACAGGAGAGGTCTGCTGTACCATGTGGGCCATCTCCCTGTCCAGGGATCAAATTCTTGCCGCAGTGGCTGTGGACAGCTTCATAGTGCTTAGACTTAACCCGTTGCCCCATCAGGGAGGCCCATCTGTGGGTCTCTTCTCCGGGACCTTCAGAAAAGAATCCTCCCATCTCCTGCCAGGGAAATGTAATTCTAACTCTAAGGATTTGGGTAGCAAAGTTGAAGCAGTCTGGTGACCCTGAATTCAGAGTTCCTCCAGGTTAACTTCTCAAGGGGAAACACTTTGCGGAGTAGAAGGGCAGTCACCTGGGTGTGCAGCATACAAAAGTAGGGGGAGAGTCTAAGGGTTTCACTGTCCCCGTTTCAGTCTCACACCTCACCCTGCTCAGCCTACTGGTCCTCTTCCATTTGTTTTTCATCATCCAAATATAGGCTGACATCTCTTAAGGAACATAAACTGAGGCACAATAGGTGAAACAACTTGCCCATCGTAGCATGACGGGTATTCAACTCAGACTGTGCCAGTACCTGGTAATGACTTTGCTATACTGCCCCTCAGAGCTGGTTACCTGCCTTCCTCCCCCGCCTCTCATACTTTTTGAAAAAGTCAAGGAATGTAAACTTACTATAAGCTAAGCTTTGTTCATTTGTTCATTCATCCAATAGGACTAAATGAGCACCTGGTATGTACCAGTCTCTCTCTCTCTCTCTCTCCCCCCCTCCCTCCTGCCCTCCCTCCCTCCCACCTCCTCCTCTCTTCCTCTCCTCTCTTTTCTCTCCTTACCATCTGAGGACACAGCAGGAACAGAGCCTCTACAGGCCAGGAAGCATCCTCACCAGGAATTGACCAAGCTGGAACCTTGCTTTTGGATTTCTAGCCTCTAGAACTGTGAGAAAGTCAGTTTCTGTTACGGTAGTTTGTTACGGTAGTTTCAGCTGACGAAGCCAAAGGGACGTGGTTGAGAAGGATGAGAAGGAATCAGCCATATAGGGAAAAGGGGACGGGTTTTTTCAGCCAGAAGGAACAGCAAACGCAAAGGCCCTGTGTAGGGAAAGAGTTTGATGAACTACAGGAAAGCTCAGAAATCAAGTGTGACTCAAGTGCAGTAAGCCAAAGAGGAAGCAACAGATGTAGAGGGAGAAATCAGGAGGGGGTAAAATCAAATGGAGTCTTTGAATCATAGCAAAAAATTGGATTTTATTCTGACTACAACAGGAAGCCACTGGTGATCTCAACCAGGGGAGTGATGTATTTTCATTTATGTGTGTTTCTTTAAAAAGATCACTTTGACTGCTGTATGGAAGCTGGATAGAGAGCAGAGGGAGAATTCTCTGGAAGGATAAATGATTTACTGCCCCATCCTCTAAAACCCTACTGTTGGTCCCTAATTTTTTTTTTCCTATTTCAAAAAGTTGTGGATATGACATTGGACACTTACACCAATACAAAAATTCACTCAAAATGGAGGAAAGAACCATAAATAACTACCAAACTCAACAATAAAAAGGCAAATATCCCAATTTAAAAAGTGGACAAAGGACTTGAATAGACATTTCACTAAAGAGATACAAAGCTATATATACAAAGATAACGAGCATCAGTAATCATTAGAGAAATGCAAATCAAAACTATGACAAAATACCACCTCATACTCATTAGGTCAGCTACTATAAAAAAATCAGACAAGTGTTGGTGAGAACGTGGAAACGTTGGAACCTTTGTTGGTGGGAATGTAAAATGGTGCAGCCACTGGGGAAAACAGCGTGGCAGTTCCTCAAAAAAATAAAAATAAAAATACCATTCGACCCAGCAATTCTACTTCTGGATATATACCTAAGAGATTTTAAAGCAGGGTATGAAGAGATATTTGTACACTCATGTTCATAGCAGGATTACTCTTAGCAGCTAAAACATGAAAGTAACCCAAGTGTCCATGGGTGGATGAATAGATAAGCACAATGCGGTATAAATATATACACCGTGGAATATTATTCAGTCTTAAAAAGGAAGGAAGTTCTGACACATGCTACAACATGGAGGAACCTTGAGGATGTTATGCTAAGTAAAATAAGCCAGTCACAAAAAGACAAATACTGTATGATTCCACTTATAATAGATAGTTAGTGTAGTCAAAATAAGAGACAGAAAGTATAATGGGGGCCTAAGTATAAGGGGCTAAGTCTCAGTGCTACCACATTGAGGGCCCACTGCAACACCCTGAGTTTAATCCCTGGCCAGGGAGCTGACCCACATGGTGCAGCAGACTTCTCCTGTCTTGCCCACTGCTCCCCTCTGCAGTTAATCCACCTGTTCTGCTCCCCACTCTGTCTCTGGTGAATCCTCTCACCCCCCACCTCTGGCCTACAGCCCAGTTCTTATATACATAAATAAATAAAATAAATCTAAAAAAAAAGAAAGTATAATGGTGGTCGCCAGGGCCAGGAAGAGGGGAAAATAGGGAGTTATAGCTTAATAGACATAGAGCTACAGTTTTTATAAATGAAAACTGTTCAGGGATGAATGGTGGGGATGACTGTACCACAACAGGAATGTGGCTATGTCACTGAGCTGTACACTTAAAAATGGTTAAGATTGTCCATTTTATGTTAGGTGTGTTTTACCACAATGAAAAGAGGTTGGGCAAGTCAAAAGCTGTCACCATGTCTACTTTCTAAGTTGGGAAGTGAGTCAGGGAATCCTACAGAGCCATTCAGCTCTTGGTTCCTCGACACACTTAGCTGTGTGATCTTGGGTCAATTACTTTGCCTCTCTGAACCTGGTTCCTTTTTGGTACTTTCAGGACAGTCATGGTGTGTGTGTGTGTGTGTGTGTGTGTGTGTGTGTGTGTGTGTGTGTGTGTGTGTGTGTGTGTGTCTGTGTCTGTGTCTGTGTCTGTGTTCTGAAGTCAACACATGTAAAAGCATGTAGCTTTCTCAGTCAGCTGGTACACAAGAATTGACAGTCCTTTTGGGTTTTTTCCCTTAATATTCATCTGCCTTTTTCTCATAAGGTTTAATCCTTACCCATTGGATCCAACCTTGGGAGTGAGGATGGTAAATTCTGGATGCACCTCTATTGATTCAGAGATACCTTGGGAAACCCTCTGCCATGCTTCTAAGTCAAAATCCCCTCTAGCTCATTCTGAATCTGCTGGGAATTTGCTGCAAACCATTCTTCTCA
Source organism: Scalopus aquaticus (assembly GCA_004024925.1). Classification (NCBI taxonomy): domain Eukaryota; kingdom Metazoa; phylum Chordata; class Mammalia; order Eulipotyphla; family Talpidae; genus Scalopus; species Scalopus aquaticus. The sequence goes on from PVIJ01019603.1 coordinate 17,766, forward strand.
TCCGCAGTGAGGCTTCCTTTATGCATTCAGAGCCTTAAGCCCACTCCATCATCTGTCAAAACAGCCCCACTGGCAGGGAAGATCATCATCGTGTCTATTAATTTTCTCTCCATTTGTTGGAGCTGGGGCTTCTGTGACTAAAGCACAGCCAGGCCACATGCCATCCACACACCCTCCGGCGCCTCGGGAGAGCAGGGCTTCTCAGCTGACAAAGTAAATGCCTGCACGAATTTTCTCCCCCAGGCAGACCCAGGGCAGCTGGTTAGACTGGCTGACATCTTAATGCCCAGTGCCCAGAAGGAAGAAGGCTGAAACCCCTCCTTGGTGTAAGGCCTCAGTGAGACTGGTCCCACAGCTTTGGATGGCTGTTTGTTTTCTTTAAGCAGTATTCTCTGAGTGTCTTTTCTTTCATGTGCCAGGAATGACACCAAAAGCAGCGCCTGCATGACTTCATTTCATCCTCCCTGCAACCCTGAGAGTTAACCTCAACCTCATTCTGCAGGGGAGCTAAGTTAAGTGGCTCACCCAAAGGCATGAGGAGTGGCACTAGGAAGTGACAGTGGCAGGATCCAAACTTAGATCTGGCTCCCAGAGCCCACGCTCAGAAGCCTTTTGTGCTGTGCTTTGCTGCTCCCGATCTGTCAGCCTCCTAGTCACCTCGATGAGCTCATCAAAACTGGCCAAGGTGAGGGGTCCAGCCTGGAGGCGTGGACGGGTCCAGCGTGGGCAGGCTCCATAGCGCTCATCTGGTTTCATGCATTCCCGGATCCTGTACATCTGGGGATTTGGTGACAATCTGCTCACAGCCCAGGTGGAGACTTAGAAACATCAGAATAATGTCACGGGAACCGTGACGGGGCCCAGTCGGTCTGGCCACAGGGAAGGGCAACCAGTATTTATGGACAAACACCTATAAGCCAGGTGTTCCTCAGGCGTGGCTCTACATGCTCCTGACACCTGTGTTTTGTTTGGGCTTTTTACCAGATAATACAGATTTTGCTGGACACTGACAATGAGCCAGGTGCTGGGAAAGCCGTATCCTGGAACTCAGCGCAGGTTCCAAGGGACACGTGGTTGACGGGACACGGTGGGTCAGGGGCATCAAGGTTTCCAGAAGGAACCAGTCGTGGGCCAAAAAGCTCAAATGAGCCAGCCCTCTCTCCATGGCCTCCTCCCTCCCTCCCTTCTCCCTTCATCCCCCCTCCCTTCTATAGTCAAGAGTCCCCCGAAGGACCCCAGGCCAACCCTGTTTGCCCTGAGTCTGAAGTGACTCAGCTCTGCCAGGATGAAGGGGAATGTTAGCTCATATATCCAAAGTAGCTCCTTTGTTCTTTAATAAAATGGGGGGTATTTTCCCCCCACTAATGCACAATAGCACAGAGGGGTCAGAATACGACCAGAGACCTGAAAGCAAAATCAATAGTGACAAAACAAGAGTGTCGACTCAGTTTGATCAACCTTGTGGCAGCTGGGAAACAATATTGAGCAAAACGGCTTCAGCTTAGACTAAAACTCATTTGGTCCCAAACAGTGCGATTTGCTAGAGTATTTAGAATTGATTTTATTCCCAAATGCTTTTTGAGTCCTCAAAGATAACAGCTGCTCATGAGAAAATGTTCAAACACTACAGAACCATCTAATAAAGAAGTTTAACAACCACTATTAATATTAGAACCATCATCACAGATAACATGCAAACATACAAGCCCTGATTTAGAGAAATAGGAGCGGCCGGGATCCCATTATTATAAACTGTTCCTTTCTCTCAGAAATATGCTGTGACCATCTTTCCATAGCCATAGATAGAGATGAACATCATTTTTGGTGGCTGATTGTTATTCTGCCCAGAGGTCAACAACAGGCCAAAGAACAAACATTTTACGCTTTGAGAGCCATAAGTTCGCTTCCATGCTCTTTTTTTTTAAACAACCTTTTAAACAATTTCTAACTCAAAAACAGACTTCAGGCTAGGAAGTATTCCTAAGTGCCCCTAGGAATACTAAAGTTACCTAATAAATCCTACATTGGAGGATATGTAGGTTGCTTCCACTTTTCTCTCTTATAAATAATGCTGTGGTGAACATCTTTGTGTAAACAGCTGAGACCCTCCCCCTTCAGAAAAATTCCCAGGATCCCAGTGCTAGAAGAAAACTACACAGGGAAGGCATTCATGCTATGGCACCCAGACAAATGCCTATACAGTTTCTGCTTGAGTCTGTTCAGAGACAGAAGCTCACCACCTGCAGGCCTAATCCACAACCCATCCCATTGTTGGAGCAACACACTGGGCAAGCAAGTTCTCTTTCCACCCCTCTTCTCTCTCTCTCTCTCTCACCTGGAACTATTTCTGCTTCTGCTCATGGAATCACATGGTTATTGTCTCCCTCCCACAGAAGTATCAGTACACACCTTATGCAGCCACGGTGAGACCTGAGTTCATACATTGGTGCTCATATGGCAGGTTGGTTGGCTGCCTTCTCAGCACTGTGTGGCTCGTCCTGGGGCGGGGCGGGGGGCATCTCGTTTGTCCTCATGCATTCAGGAATGCGGTTATCTGAATAAAGATGATGCCACTTTCTTAGGTTAAGGGAGGGTCCGAGATGAAGCAGGTAAATCACCTTAGGGGCACACAGATGGTGCTCAGGAAGGGCCTTCTCCCTTCTCTCCAGATGAGTAAGTGCAGCCAGATCCTTTGCTGTTGTGGAATCAACAGCATCAAATGTGGACAGATGTCCCAGCTGGCAGGACTGGCCTCTGTGGACAGGTTTCCAGGTTTCTGCCCCATGGAGGGCAGCAATTCCTGAAAAGTATGTCTTACTTCTCTGCCTTCACTGCTGGTAGAACATCAGCTTAATCTATACCCCCTGGCACACATGCCCCCCAGGTTGACCTCCCCTCACAACTTTGATCATCTCCTTCTACTTTGAAATCATTCCAGAACATTCTTGCTCCCTGCACCTCCACCTTTTGGGCTGGGGACCCAGCAGACCCTGTCATAAAGGCTTTAATAACCTTTAATAATGAAGTGGGTTGAGTGATGGTCCCTAAAAAGACAAGTCTAGGTCTCAACCCCCAGTTCTGGTGAGTGTACTGACCTTATTAGGAATAGGGTTTTTGTAGATGTATTTAAGTTCAAGATCTTGGGATGAGACCATCCTAGACTATCTAGGTGCACCCTGATTGCAATAACCAGTGTCCTTGTAAGAGACACATAGGGAGAAGGCCAAGTGAAGATAGAAGCCGAGATGAGAGTGATGCAGCCACATGCCAAGGAATGCCCATGGCCACCAGCAGCTGGAAGGGGCAGGGAAGGAGTTTCCCCAAGATCCTCCGGGGAACACAGACCTGCAGACACTTCTTGGGAGAACAAATTTCCACTGTTTTAGGTCATCAAGTTTGTGGAAACTAACACAGGAAAGGTGCAGCGGAACACACCTAGATGTAAGGCCCAGCTCTGCCTCTACCTACCTGTATGACCTTGGGGGCAGGGGTCCTGACCTCTCTGATGCTTAAAAAGTATCCTTATAAGTGGAGAAACAGAGTGCCTCCCTGGTGGCGCAAGGGGTTAAGTCTCAGCACTATGAAGCTATCCACAGCCACTGCAGCACAAGTTCAATCACCAGCCAGAGAGATTCCCACATGGCACAGCAGACCTCTCCTGTCTCACCCACTGCTCCCCTCAGCCGATCTGCCTGTTCTGCTCCCCTCTCTGTCTCTGGTGAATCCTCTCACTACCCCACACCTCTGGGCTACACCCCAGCTCTTGCATGCATGGATTAATAAAATAAATCTTTAAAAAAAAAAAAGAAGAGACACATAGACACACACAGAGAGAACCCAGGTGAAAGCAGAAGCAAAAAATGAGTGATACAATTGCAAACACAAGATGCCAAGATTTGCAGGCAACACCAGAGAGAGGCAATGAAGGATTCCTTCCTAGAGCCCTCAGGGGTGTGTGGTCCTGCTGACACAAGATTTCTGGCCTCCTGAACTAGGAGAGAATACATTTCTGTTGCTTTAAGCTGTGTGATTTCGTGGGAATCGGTTACAAGAACCTTAGGAAACTAGTACAGAGGGGTTAACCTTCTTGCCAGCCAGGGTCTAAAACACAGAAGTATGTCTATTAAAAGCAGGTCTGGAAGACACAACCACAGAGTGAGGAAAGGAGAGTCTTTTAATAAATAGTGCTAGGAAGACTGGAAGACCACAGATTTAAAAAATGAAACTGGATTACTCTCTAAGTCCATACACAAAAATAAATTCCAAATGGATTTAGATGTAAGACCAGCAACAATAAAGTATCTAGGAGAAAACCTTGGCATATGTTACAGGATATCAATGATAAAGATGTTTTTGGAAACTCAACCTCTATGGCAAGAGAAACAAAAGCAAAAATAAACCAGTGGGATTATCTCACATTAAAAAGAAAGCTTTTACACAATGAAATAAAAAAATAAGTAGATTTAAAAAACCTCCTACTGAATAAGAGAAAATAACTACACATTACATAACTGACAAGAGGTGATCCAAGATATATAAAAAACTTACACAATCAACAACAGAAAAACAAGCAACCAAATTAATAAATGGGCAGCAGATTTGAACAGACAATTCACCAAAGTTGATATCCAGAAAGCCAACAAATATATGGAAAAATGCTCATCATTTCTTTCAAAAAGAGAGATGCAGATTAAAACAACAACGAGATATTATCTCATACCTATGAGAATGGCGCATATTAAAAAGTCCCCCCATAACAAGTACTGCAGAGTATGCAGAGAAAGAGGGATGCTATTATTTCACTCTTTCTGGGAATGGACACTGGTGCAGCCAGTTTGGAAAGCCAGGATGGAAAGTGATCTGGATTTACCTTAAAAAACAAAAAATGGGGCCTCCCTGCTGGTGCAAGGGGTTAAGTTGCAGCCTATCAAGCTATCACCAGCCACTGCGGCAAGAGTTGGATCCCCAGCCAGGGAGCTTCCCACATGGTGCGGCAGACCTCTCCTATCTCGCCCGCTGCTCCCCTCAGCAGTGTATTTCAGTCAGTCTGCCTGTTCTGCTCCCCACTCTGTCTCTGGTGAATTCTCTCAGCTCCCGCACCTCTGGCCTATACCCCAGCTCTTGTATGCATAGATAAATCAAAATAAAATCTTAAAAACAAAGGACACAAAAACACTAATCCGAAAGGATACATGCACCCGTATGTTCATTGCGGCACTATTCACAATAGCAAAGGTATGGAAGCAACCCAGATGTCCAAAAATAGATGATTGGATCCAGAAGATGTGGTACATATACACAATGGAATACTATTCAGCATGGAAAGAAGATAAACACATGCAATTTGCAGCGACATG
>PVIJ01019604.1:0-23112 GCA_004024925.1 Scalopus aquaticus
AAGTTTCCCTTCTACTACTCAAGTCTTTCAATTATGTAATATTAGGAGATAATAGTAAAAACAACAAGTTAAACATTTTCAACTCATGACGAACACGTTCAACAGAGTACCCTAGATGTAAAACTTCCTGCAAAGCATTCTGCTACTGCGTTTTGGACTAGCAAAATTTTTAAAAAACCAAGGACTGAAGAGGCACAAAAGGCCTCTTCAAATGAGGTAACAAACACCAACAGAAATGTAACCATTATGCTTGTAGTCACACTTCTGACTGTAATTTCATGTCATTTACACCACTGTGCTGGAAAAATGGTATTGAAAGGTCAATCTTTTGAATAAATTAACTTAAGGAAACCGTGTGAAACCACAATTAACAAAATTTTTATCTTCAAGAAAAATGAAGTTTGTGCTTTGACAATTCTCCAGAACACAAGAGCATAGTTTATGACAGTTTTTAATGGGAGGCAATAGAACTGAGGGATTAAAGAAACAGTGGCAGGATTTTAAAATATCTTTGTGGTTATATATCCTAATAGATGCCTACGACCTGCACATTCACCTCAAGCCTCTGCATTCTTTTCTGCAGGAAAAGAAAAATAACCTATTTAAGATAAGGACTTAACTCATTAGAAAAGTTTGTAAAATGGGCTTAAAATCTTACCAGAGTTCTGAGGGAGAACTGTTGAAATGGTTAGAAACAATCAAACTCTAAGGATTTCTTCGATTTACAAATTTGTGTATACTTTTTCACTGAATGAATACAACCAGTTTGAAAATTAGAAAGACAGTACAGTGCATTTCAAAGTAGGAAACTATGGAGTACACTGCCAAAGTGCCGTGATAACTGATATCCACCGGCATCTACATGCAGACAGTACTGGGCTAGAAAGCTTCAGCGCGTCTGTAAGAGACTTTGTGAGCAGACATAGATGGTGAAAAAATTTAGAGAAGTCAAAGAAGCACATGTCTCACTAAAACCTAACATAAAAGCCCTCATTGCCACTTGATTCATATATAAACACACTGACATCTAAATTCAAAAAAATAATTTCTTAGTGCCACTCAGACCATTGTGACGCAACACATGGGCCAAGAGGAAAATGTTGAAGAAGCCCCGCCTAATTAATTTTTTTTTTAAAAAAAGAGGTCATGGTAAGGACTGGCATGCTAGAGAATAGGTTGTAGAGGGAGCAGAGCTGGAAGAAGGTAACAGACACCAATTCAAGTGCAACAGAACTACTGGCCATAAACGAAAGTGATTATGAAACTCAGAAGAATAGCATGGGAAAGGTGAAAACACTTCATTTTCAGAGGTGTACGTGTGTGGGTGCGGGGGTGCGTTACTAAGCAAAATGCATTTGTAATGTGAGCTAAGTAGATTTTAATATGAGTTTATGAGTTACAGTTAAAATTTTGCCACAACTATCACAAAATTTGAGGAGTGAATTTAACAGTTGTGAAAGTGCCACATAAACTGTAAAATGTTATATTCATGTAAGACAAAAAATACTCACTCGAACTGCAAACAAAAACCTCCCATTCCAACTCTGAGAGAAGGGAGGCAGGTGAGCTCTCTGGGTGAGATCTCACTCTGGTCCTTTGATTCCCAGATTTTCTTGGAACCACAGGCTCTATAGCCACTTCATGGGCTGGCTTTGAATGCAGAGCAAAGACACTATAATTTGGTCTACCATTAGATGTACGTGTGGGCAATGTCACACAAGAATCATGTGGAGGAAAATCCTTCTCAGTCTGTGGAAGAAAGAGATTCTATTCGCTGCTTCCTAACCCTCATAAACCTTTTCTGCCTGCACAAGTGTGATATTAAATTATGCTGATTTCCCCTCTTTGAGGAAGGAATGAGAAGAGCAGGAAAAGGTTCACTAAAATATTCCAAAACACATAACATTTTCTCTCCAGAACTAACTACTGGGATAGAAAAAGATGTCTAAGATGCACCAGGCATGTTTACATTACAATGACTGTTTTACAGCTAGGGAACTCAGGCTTAGTGAGACAAAGTAACTTATATAAGGCCACTTATTCAACACCAAAAATCAGTATTTCACTCTGGTTCTGTGTCATCTCAAAGCCTTGGCACTTTCTACAACAACACAGCCTTCCATCAGAATAGAGGATAGAAAGATAAACACATAAAAGGAACCGACCCATAGTCTTAGCTTTCTTATTTTTTTCAAACTCCATGACTAGATTTTAGAAATCTTTTGGCATTTTGTGAAATTTCCATTAAGTCTTTAAAGTTAAACACCAGTTTCACGTTCTCCGATCCTTAACTCTCAATGCACTTTTCATTACATTAGAAGCACATGCAATAGTTAATCACTGTAAAATGTCCTAAGTTTTCCCAGAAAGAGCACAAAATCATGAAAGTACAGAGCTGGAAAAGACATCAGAAACACCCTATTTTATAAATAAGGAAATTAAGGCTCAGATAGGTTAAGTGACTTGCTCAGGATCACCCAACTTGACAGTTTCAGACTCAAGATCAGAATTTAAATCTCCAAACTTGTAGCCCAGGGCTCTGTTCTTTGTCAAACCTATGAGAAATGACTGTATTTTAAACATTCAGTCCAGAATATCCTTAAAATTGAGTGTAATTAATAAAAGTGATGGAGTGAATAGTTAGTTCATACCAAAAATGAGCTGCCAGTCACTGTGATAAGATCTGTTTCTTTCTGAGAACCATGGTTCCCTGCAGGATTGGAGAATCCAAACTGGGTTTCTTGCTCCTGTCCAAAGAAGTCAGAGTCAGGAGGTACTACGTTCCATTCCACTTTGGTTGGTGTCAGTAGTTCTGAGACACTGTTTTCACAAAGAGTGCTTGAAGGAGTCAGAGCATCTGTGTCCCCTGTTAGCTTACTGCTGGGGGTCAAAGCCTGGGGCTCTTGACTGGAGTTTTTCATAGCCAAAGAGCCCAGAGATCCCAATGGCCCTGTGCTTAGACTGGAGACATCATCCACATCTAAGGGGCTCTGCTGAAAACCCGCAGCTGTTGTTCCAAAAAAGAGGGAGGTATCCAGACTTTGAGGAAGGTCACCGGTGGCCATCAAGGACCGAGGGTCCACAGCCTGCCCTAAGGCATTATTATTATTATTGTTAGTATTAGTATTAGTATTAGCAGGGAGGTTCCCTGCCAGAGTTGAGCTCACAGAAGCCACATCAATAGTCAAGATCCCAGCGTTCACCAATGCGGTGTCCAGCACTGCAGCAGAGCTACTGCTAGGCACATCAGAGAAGAGAGACACTAGCTCTGCATCACTGAGATCCCTCTGTCCCTGGCTGGTAAGTTCACTGCTGGGCGTAAGAGAATTTGCAGCTTCCAGCTGAGCTAAGAGATCCTGGCCCAGGTTGTGCCTTTTGGCCATGTGTGTCTTCATGCTGTGCTTGGATGTGAACAGTTTATTACAAGTGGAGACTGGGCAACGGCTTTTCCAAGTGTCCACAGTCTGCAAGTGTTTCTTGGAGTGAATGTAGAGACTGCTTCGAGCAGAGAACCTGGCACAGCAGCCTTCCACTGGGCACACAAAAGGCTTTGTGCCCAGGTGGGTTATGCTGTGGCCTTTCAGATGTTCGGCCCTTGTGAAAGATTTCCCACAGCCTTCCACAGGACACATGAATCTCCGGTCATCGTCGTGTTTCCTTTTATGCCTTAACAGCTTGGACATGCTGGTGAAGTTCCAGCCACAGCCATCAAAGTCACAAAGGAAAGGTCTCTCGCCTGTGTGGCTCCTCAGGTGAATTTTCAATCGACAAGCTTTGTCGTACTGTTTGCTGCAGCCAGGAAAGGAGCAGGAAAAGAGTTCCTGTTCCCTGAAGTGGGCGCGGTTATGGGAAAACAGGGCACTCACTGTGATAAATGTCTTCTTGCAGCCGGAAAATGCGCACTGGTAGGGCCTCTCAGGCTCAAAGTGGCTGCGCTGGTGGGCGCTGAGCTTGGCCTGCGTGGGGAAACTCTCCTCGCACACCTCGCACTTGAATGAGTTCTCCTGCTCGTGGCCCTTCATGTGCGCCTTGAGGTTGTACACCGTGGTGAAGCTCTTGCCACAGCCCTCGGCAGGACAGCCGAAGGGCCGCAGTTTGTCGTGAGACTGCAGGTGTCTCTTAAGCTTGTAAGAGGTGGTGAAGGTCCAGCCGCAGCCGCTCAGGGGACACTTGAAGGGCCGCTGGCCCTGGCTGCTGCTGTGAGTCAGCAGGTGCACCTTCAGCTGGTGCTTCTTGGCGAAGGTTTGTCCGCACTGCGCCTCGGGACACAGGTACAGCACCGCGCCCGGGCCCGGGCCCAGCGGCCCTCGGGGACTCTCAGCTGCGGCCCGGCCCTCCGCCTCCTCTTCAGGCGCCGGGGCGGGCGTGGGTTCGGCCGGCTCTGCCAACAGGAGGTCGGGCGGCACGTCCGGACAGTCTCCCGGCTGCGCAGCGTGCGGGACCCCTGCTTGAGGGGCGATTAGACCCCCAGGCTGAGGGGCAGGCGCCACTCCAGGCTCCCAGGCTGGCGGCGGGGGCGTGGCTAGGGTGAGGACGCCGTTCTCCAAGCGCAGCAGCAGGTCCTGGTTGTGGATGGTGACGGTGCCTGCGAAGGCCGCAGCTGGGCCCAGACCTGCGGCGGGGATCGGGGCCCGGGAGGGGGCCACTGACAAGCAACGGGGGCCCAGCGCTGGGAGGCCCGCGGGGTTTGCGCCGCTCTCACCCCCCTGGAGCCCCGGGCTCGGCTCAGCCTCCTCCCTCCATACGGGCCCTAAGGCCTGGCCAGAGCCCGCTGTCTCCACGTCGCCACCAACCGGGTCCAGCAGCACCAGGAAGAAGTCGCCGTCGCCGCCGCCGCCGCCGCCGCCGCCGCCGCCGCCGCCGCCGCCGCCGCCAACAGCTTGATTAGGCCTCGGAAGCAACAGGCTCGGGCCCGGGCCCCGTGAGGCCGCGCGGGCCTCCTCGCACCGCGGTCCCGGCCCGCCATCTTGGGGGCCCCGGAGCAGCAGGAGGCGGCGCGCGGGGACCTGGCCAGCTCGCGGGTCGGGCCCTCCGTGGACCCGGGCGCCGCCCGCGGGGCTGCCAGCGCCACCGCCCCGTCGTGTCCCGCGAGCCGTGAGCAGCCTCGGGATTTCCATCTCCGCGTCCGTGAGGCCTGGGCTGGAACCAGAGCCGCGGAGGAGGCGCGACCCCGCCCCCTGCCGCGGGTCTGAACAGGATCCTGAAAGGGGAAAAAAAAAGTGCAATGCGCAGAAACTGGCCCTATCAGATATTAAAACGTGTTTAACGCCACAGTGATTTAAATATTCTGGTACCGGGTCTCTGGAACAGAATAGAAAGCCCAGAGGCAGAGCCCGGTATGCGCAAATAAGTGCCACAGTTAATATTCCTAGGAAATCAAGGAGGTCTTCTAAGGTACTAGGGAAATGACAGCTCATTCCAGCATAAATGGTGCTGGAATATCCAGGTATCTATCTGCTAGATGCAGTTTAAATGTGTAACACACTGTATATACCAAAGTAGGCCACCCCATCCCCTCCCAGTGCTAAGCATGGTGTTTAGTACTTTTCATGTGTTTAAAATTGTTTCTGGGCTAGACTGATGACAGAATACTCCAGAAAGAATACACCATGTCAATATTTACCCTCCATAATGCCAGCAATTCGTACTGAAGATGATGCCCTCTCCCCCCCTTCCACACACACACATGCACGGACGCACACACAACTGCCATATCCAGTACTGTCTTGAGTAAGATCTTCAGGAAAATTTGCCACATAGTTAATGTTTTTTGTCCTACTGATGCAGAGGTAGGTTTAGATAACATTCGTGTAACCAGGACCAGAATGAGGAAGAAGTGGCACCAAAACAGATTAGTACTGTTCGGCCTAGAAATGCAAAGTCTGGACGATGAAACCATTTATGACGAAATCTGGAAACTCCAACCAACTCCTGGGTTCTCCCGATACAGTGCACAGCTTTGCAACCAACACTTTGCCCTTCCACCGCTGGCTGCCCCATGGTAAATTTCGTGTCCAATCTCACAGCACAAGGAGGACCTTCCTAAGTTTATTCTAGATTCTCTAGCAGTGGAGGTCTCTGGACAAGAGTACCAGTTAAATGTGAGTACCAGTTAAAAGTTAAGGCTAAGTCCTAAGTCACTGCAATGGACTCTCGTAAGAATAATGCACAGATAACAGTGTGGTGGCCCGGGTTTTGGTAATTTATAAAAGGTTATAGCTGTGTAACTGAGACCATGGCCAAGAAATAGACCATTGACAGCCTTCCAGAATACAGCCAGCCACTGTATTGCTCCAATTATAGCCCACAACCTCCCATATGGATATAATCATTATCCTGACTTTGTGATAATCTTTTCAGTGCTTTTCTTTATAGTGTTACCGCTTACATACACACCCCTAAACAGTACAGTTTATATGAAGTTATATAGACAGAACCGTCCTGCATGCTTCCTTTTATGGCTTGCTTCTTTCACTCTGTATGATACTTATTTAAGAGACTCATCTATGTTGTTCATAGTAGCTGTAGATAATTTGTCTCCATTGTTGGCTAGCATTCCAGTGTATGACTTTAGAAAAGTGCTTGTGATTATACCATTCAATAGTGGGCATACACTATGTTATTTCTGGCTTGGGATTATTATTGTGAGCAATGCTGCGGTGAACATTCTTGGGTAGTTCTCATGGGACACATGTACGTAAAGTCACTGGGCCATGCAGTATGCCTATCTTCAGTTTTTTCTGAATGATGCAGATGTTTTCTGTAATTTCCTATCCAATTTCCAATCCAAGCAGGAGCATAGAGAGCTCCTGCTACTACACATCTTCACCAGCACCAAGTATCGCCAGATTTTTTTTTTGACTGTTACTATTAAGCTTTTGCACATTCTCATATTTATGAGCCTTTTGAATTTTCTCTTCTGCGAAAGCCCTGCTCAGGTCCAAACTTTAAATCATGTTTCTATTTGCGTTCTTTATGTGTTTTAAATAGTAGTCCGTTGGTGTTTATATGTGTGACCAAAATATCCCCTTACTCTTCTGTTTTCATTTTCACTTGCTTATGCTGTGCTTTCTAAATGGACAATCTCAGCTACAACATAGTCAAGATTTCTATTATTTTCCTTGTGGCTAGTAATTTTCTGTTTAAGAAATCTGTCTCTACCTTGGAGACATGAAAATAATATCTGTGTTGTTTTCTAAAATTATGTATGGGGCGACTCTTACCTTCCACATTGATAGCTTAATCCACCTGCAAGTCCTGTTTGTGTATGGTGTTGAGTAAGTTTCCATTTTTTTTTCACGTGGATAGCCAGTTGTCTCCATGGATCTCATATTGAAAAGCCTGCCCTTTTCTAACTAATAAGCAGTGCCTCATGTGATAAATTAGGTTATCTACCTATGTATTGGCTAGTTTCTATGCTCTTTTAAGTACCATGGCCTCATTGATCCATTTGAAATATCATGTATCTCTATTAATTACTACAGATCCATAGTCAATCCTGATATTTAAATAAAACCAATCATTTCTTCCATGTTCTTCAAAAGCTTCTTGGCTATTTTTGGCACATTTTGACTCCATTTATATGATCAATTCATCAGAAAGCTCGATCAAAAACTTGCTAGTGATTCTAAACAGAATTATGTTGAATTTTTAATGTTTGGGAACGTCAAGAGACCACTTTCATTAGTCAATGACAGAACCAGACACAAAATAAATAAGGCTATAGAAGGTTTCAGCCATACTACAGATATTGGCATCTACAGACATATAGAAAATACTGCACACAACAACAGAAAAATACATATTTTTCTGAAAAACACATGGCACATTCTTTTTTTTTTAATTGAAGCAACATTGGTTTACAATATTGTATGTGCTTCAAAGGCAACGGATCACCCCCTCCTCAGATGAATGTCTCCACACCACATCTACCACCAAGGCACCCTAAGCCCCCTGTTATCTTTAATTACCCTCTCATCCTACCCGTCTTGTAGCCTCAATTCCACAGTCAAATGTCTAGGGTTTTGTCTGACCCTTTGTTTGCTGTCTCTATTCCACATATAAATAAAATCATCTGGTATTTGTCTTTCTCCTTTTGACTTATTTTTATTAGCATTATCTTCCCACCCCCAATCCCATCACTGTTGTTGCAAATGGCAACATACATATATATATGTGTGTGTGTGTGTGTGTGTGTATACATATATGTGTGTGTATATATATACATATGTATATATATACACACACATATATATGTATATATGTAAAGAGAGAGAGAGAGAGAGAGCGCTGTGTAGTATTCCATTGCGTATTTATAACACATGTTTTCTAATCCACTCTTCTGTCCTTGGTCACTTAGTTTGTTTCTGTAGCTTAGCTATTTTAAGTAGCACTACAATGATCATATGAGTGCATATTCCACATATTTGTGTATGTTTCTTCAGGCTTGTTTATTTTCAAATTAGTGTTTTTGCATAATTTGGGTCGATATCTAGGATAATAATTCATGGATCATATGAGAGGTCTAGTTTCAATATTTTGAAAAACCTCCATATTGTTTTACATAGCCTAGAGCAGTTCACATCCCCACCAACAATGTAAGAGGATTCCTCTTCCTCCAGATGCTACCCAACACTTGTTGTGTCTAGTCTTTTTCATATGGGCCATTCTCATAGGTCTGAGATGGTATCCCATGGTAGTTTTTCACTTGAGTTTCCCAGATGACAAATGATGATGAGCATTATTTCATGTGCATGGCCCTTTCTTAAGAATAAAACATACATTTTACCATAATAAGGCTCTTAATAAATTTGAATAGCTTGAAATCATGCAAAGAATTGTTTCCATCCAGAATGGAATAAAAGTAGAAATCTATAGCAAAGGTAAAACTGGAAAATTCACAAGAATGGGGAAATCAAGCAACTCACAAACAAATGATGATCAATGAAGAAATAAAACGAATTTTAGAAAATATGTTTAGACAATGAAGTAAAAACCACAGTACATCATAATTAATGGGATGCAGTGAAAGCAATGCTATGAAAGACATTTATTGTGATAAACATTTATTTTTAAAGTGAATAAAGATCTCGAATCCAGAAACACAATTTACAATGTGAGGAAATAAAGCATGGAAAATAAACCAACCCCAAATACAACAGAAATAAGGAAATAATAGGTTGTGCCAGACATAAATGGAATAAAATATTAAAAATTAAAAGAGTCAATCAGTGACAGTGACAGTTGATCTAAGAAAAGATAACAATTTGACAAAACTTAAGCTCAACTGCCAAAAAGAAGACTCAAATTACTAAAATCAGAAGTGAATGTGGAGTATCACTCCAATTTTTCATAAAAAGTGTGGACAGAGTAGTATGAGCGATAAGTAGTATGCTAACAAATTGGATAACCTAGGCGAAATGCACACATTTTTAGAAATAAACAACCTATGAACGTGGGTTTAGGAAAAAGTAGAAAGTCTGAATAAACAGGAATAGGTGATTGAATCATTAATCAAAAAATCTACCAAGAGGCAACTGTCCTGCCCATCTGTGACTATGCAGGTGTTTATTTTCACAGGCCCTTCCCTTTTGCAAAGCAGCAGCAGCAGCAGCAGCAGCAGCTCTCCTACCCACTTGTGACCATTCAGGTGCCTCGTTTTTTCTCCTTTTCCTAATAAACCCATCCTTTTAAAATGTAAGAAAAAAAATCTAATAACAGAGGCCTGCACACATAATATAATGGAATAGGGGATTATTTTTTATGTGTTCAAGCTGTTTCTTTTTTTTTTAATTGAAATAACATTGGTTTACAACTCTGTGTATGATTCACACCTCTTCAGATGTATGTCACCACACCACACCCAGTACCAAGGTACCAATAGTCCTCCACCAAAGTCTATTAGGTACCTTCCCCCCTTACTGTCTTCCTCCCCTGTCTGGTGTGCTTAACTTTACAATCAGAATCCTAGGATTTATTCTTGCTTTCCCCCCCACCCCTCACCCTTCATTTTGTTTATCTATATTCTACATATGAATGAAGCCATCTGGCATTTGTCTTTGTCCTTCTGACTTACTTTGCTTAGCATAATCTGGAATAGGAGGTTTTAATAATCCTTTCCACTAAGTAACCCTGAAAAATCTAAATAATGCTCTCACTGGTAATCACTGGCATTGGGGGACTGACACATGGATATTTTCCTCTGATGTTGGTGGCTCACTGGGGTTGGAATAAGGTGAAGGAAAGGGAATATAGTCAGAGTGTCTCAGCCTTTCCAGTCAGCTGAAAAACAGCAACAACATGGGATCGGGCGCAGACTGCGGCACACAGACCTTATGCAGAGGGGTGAAGGTGAAGTGCAGACTTCCATGTGCAGGGAGACTGGGAAATTTGCTTAGTCTTAGAAAATCTGACTGTCATCAGTGCAGGTGACAGAGTCCCATTCCATCTCCGTCCAGGAATTGAGCAGTTCTGAAATTAGAGCGACCCAATGTGCACCATGGAGAGGGACAGCAAGTATAAAAGGTCCTGAAACTCAGGCTCTGTCCCGAGATCAGTACCTGCTGTGGACCCAAGGGCAAAAGAGATGGTACAGGACTCTCCTCCTTGATTGGCCCTCCTACAAAGACTGAGACCAAATCTTCAGATTCCTCCTTCCCCTCACTCTCCTACCTGACACCAAGATAAACTGTGAAGATAAAAAAACAAAATGAGTCATAGAGACCCACTGAGAACAACTACATAAGGCAACACACAGGTCTTGGAAACAAAGAGCTTGAGCACACAAGGTGGAAAAGCTGAAAGAGAAAAATGAAAGCCCAGAGACCAATACAAATGACAGAGAATTCAAGCACCTAACAAACAATGATTTTAGAATTACAATCATGAAAAAACCAAAATAAATCCTAGGAGATTAATCACACATGAAAGTTAGGAAATATCATCATGGAAATAATATCCAACAGAAGAAAGAATTTTTAATTAATAAAAATTGAGCCATTTAAAATATACAAAAAGAGACACTGAACGAAAGGAAAACACGCATGGAAAAGCATAGTAAGTAGGCTTTAGCTAGCATAGGAATCACTGAAATTAAAAATAAAAATTTACAAATGACCCAAGTGGAAGAAGGGAGACCAGTAATATTTAGGATAAATAAAGAAATGCTGCCAGAACCATCACTTCCACTGGAAGAAGAAGCATGAGGATAATGAGTATCCCAGGAGGTAATGAGATAGATAAGGAAACAGAAATACCATTCAAGGAAATGATAGTTGAGAACTCTCCCAAACAAAGGAAAGAACTTACCACAGATATATAGGAAGCTGATAGAACTAAATTTCCAAGTGCATAGACCTATACCAAGACACAACATGCCCAAATTATTAAATGTCAACATAAGGAAGAAATAATAAAGGCTATTAGGGAAAAAACAAGTAACATACAAAGACACTTCAATCATTCTCTCATCAGACTGCTCAATAAAAATCCTACAGGTTAAAAGAGCATGGAAACACATATTCACAATTCTAAAGACAAAAGTGGCAGCCAAGACCACACCACCCTGAAAATTTTTCATCTTAATATTTTGGAGAAATTAAGAGTCACTGAGGAGAAAAAAAAAAAAAGCTGATGGAGTTTACCACCACAAAACCTGTCTTAAGACAAAAGAACACAAAACGTTGAGCAAAGTGATAAAGAGAAGTGAAGAATAATCAGAAGTATGAACAAATATATAACAGAAATATAAAAGAAAAACAATATGAGACAAAATAGAACAACAAAGAAGAGTTAAAACGGAATCTGTGTACTCAAATAATAATGAACTGATACCAGCACACAAAGCAGACTATGTTAATATAGAAAGTCTGATGCAACCCTCATGAAAACCAAAAACCAAAAAAGTGGAGCAGAGATATTTAGATGTAAAATTGAAGAAACTGAGAAAACTACCAGAGAGAACCATTGAAATGAAAAGGCAGATAGACACATGGGAAAAGAAACAACACGACGACAAAATAACCAGAAAAGTAAAGATAGAATGGTGGTAATTAAGCCCTGTAAGTCAGCAATCACCCTAAATGTGAATGACATGAACCCAGCAATCAAAGACACAGGGTGACAGTTTGGATGAAAAAGCTAATCCATCTTTATTAACCATTAACCGGGAATCTCATATCAAATATAAACACAAACATAAACTTAATTTGAAATACTGGGGAAGGTATATAAAGACAGTAAGTGAGAGAAAGTAAATGAAGTAATGGACCAGATCCACTTAATGTACATAAATAAAATTTTCCATGCCATACGGTGAATATACATTCTTCTCAAGTGCTCATGAAACATTCTTAAAGAAGACTATATGCTGGGACACACAACCAGTCTCAATAAATACATTAAGACTGAAATCATATCAGGCTTCTTTAATAATTACAATGACATGAAGTCAAAACAACCACAAATCAATCACTACACGATGAATCTAAAAAATGTTCTGAATAACTTTTGAGTCATGGAAGAAAGAAAACCACAAAAGAAACATGTGGAGACCTTGAAATAAAGATATGAGCTACTGGATCCTATGGGATAGGGCACAAACAGTGTTAAGAGGCAACCTCTTAGCAACATAAACACTCATAAATAAGCAAGGAATATCCAAAATAATCAATTTAATCCTTTATCTGAATTAAAAAGAAAAAGAACAAAAGAAGCTACTAGTCACTAGAAGGGACTACATTTTAAAAATTAGAGCATAAATACATGAAATGGTAACAAAAAGATATTTTTAAAAGAAAGATATTTTCAACGAAACAAGGATTTATCTCTATGACAGGATAAACCTAATTGATAAACCCCTAAATAGTTTATCATGAGAAAAAGTAAGAGAAAATGACAATAGAAAGAATCAGAACTAAAATAGGAGCATTAACAAATATACCACATAAACACAAAGAGTCTGTATGCTAACAAATGGCACAATCTAGAAGAAACGGACACATTTTTAGAAACATAAAAATATCCAAGACTGAATGAAGATAAAATAGATGGAACAGACCAAACACAAGCAAAGAAATCAAAAGAATAATCAAAATTTTACTTAGGTAACAAAAAATTAAGGTCAGATGGCTTCACTAGTGAATTCTAGCAAATATTTAGATAAGAAATAATACCTATTCTTCCCAAAGTCTTCAAAAAAAAATTAAAGGGGGGGGGGGAACAATCCCAATAGCATTTTACCAGGCTGATGTTACCTTGATCCCAAAACAAAGATGAGGATAACACAAAAAGGGAAAATTATAGGCCGATGCATCTCATTAACAAGTGAATCTTGATAATGAACCAAGCAACACTTTAAGAATATCATATATCATGAGCAAGTGGAATTCATTCCAGTGGTGCAAGAATGATTCAAAATATGCAAATCAACCAATATCATTCACCACATCAACGAAAGGAAAGATAAAAGTCATATAATCATATGAATAGATGCGGAAAATGTCCTTGGAAAGACACAACGTTCATTTAGGATCAAGTTCTATAAATAGGGAATAAAAGAAACATATCTCAACATAATAGAGGTCATATATTACAAACCCACAGCTAACATACTCAATGTGTAAAAAAGTAAAATTGGTTACCACCTCAGGAGCAGTTTCATGTCCCAACCTGGGCTGTGCAGGGCTTTGCTCTACATCAAGGACCTTCAGGAAACCCCTGGTAAGTAACCCTTCCTGCAGGCTCAGCTTCCAATGCCATGGGACCAGTCACACACCCCAACCCAGGCTCCATAGGGCCTTGCTTTATATCAGTCGATATTCAGCAACACTCTACCCTCCCAGCCACCACAAGTGGGCTGGAAGCCACCACTTCTGAGTGGAGAGTGAGGTACAAGAGACTTGGCCTCTCAATCCAGCACAAACCGAGCCCTCCCGGTCACCAGAACTAGGCCAAGAAATGCTTCAAGGGAGTCTCTAGCATCACCTAAGATCTTACAAAACCATAGTAGCTGTGCCTACCATGAAGTAAATGCACAGAACAATGGGAGACAATGACCCAGATACAACAAAACCTCCAACTACAGGAGGTAAAACCCAAAGCAAACAATGGGAAGATATAAAAATACAAATGGTCAAGCAAGCCCTCAGTATAACAATACACCACAGAAAGAAAAGAAACCAACAGAACAAAACCACAAATCTGTAAGAACTAATTTACCTATCAGACACAGAGTTCAAAATGGCAATGATTAAGAAAATCAAAGAATTGGACCAATACAAAGATGACGCAGAAAGGGAAATGAATACTGTGAGAAGCACAATCAACAAACAGAAGATCTAAATTGAAACTTTCAACAAGAAAATAACAGAATTGCAAGAGAAGACAAAAAATTCAGCAGAAAACATGGAAGTAGAGTAAATCAAATGGAAGAACAAATCAGTTAATGGGAAGATGAAATAAGTGATAAGAAACAAGACAGAAAAGTAAGAGCGACACAAAGGAAAAAAAATGAAGAAACGCATTTAAAATTATCTTACACCGCGAGGAAAGGAAATATTAGAATCACGGAAACTCAAGAATCGGAATAGAGAAGGAAGGGAACTGAAAAACTCTCTAAAGATATCATGGGGAAAAAATTCCCAAACTTGAATAAGGAAATGAACATAGAGATACAAGAAGGAAGATCATCAAGCTACCTAGTACAATGGAAAACTACACAAGACACACAATAGTAAAACTTCCAAGAGACCAAGATAAAGAAAAATTAATGAAGCCGATGAGAGGAAAGAAACAGGTAAACTATAAAGGAACACAGATTAGGCTAACACCAGCCTTCTCTGATAAAACACTATGGGAAAAAAGAAAACAGAGAAGCATGTTCAAAGTGATCAAAATATAATTGCCAGCCAAGAACACTCGGTCTTATAAAGTGTTTCTTTCTATATGAGAGAGAAATAAGGACCTGCACAGAAAAAAAAGGAAAATCTTAGGGGCTTTGCATTAAATCACCCCTTCAAGAAATATTAAAGGAAGCTCTGACATTTACATCAAAGGGAGGAACAAAAACAAAGAACTGAATAAGAAATTAAATAGACCCCACAAAGCTAGGATCAAAATGACTGTACATAAACATAACAATATTAACTCTAAGCATTAATGGAATGAACTCACCAATAAAAACACAGAGGATATAGTTGGACTACAAAACAGAATCTAACATTCTGCTTCCTCCAGGAAACACACCTAAGTCCAAGGATAAACATAGACTGAAAATAAAGTGATGGAAAATAATCCTGCAAACAAATGGTACCCAAAGAAGGCAGGGGCAGACATCCTTCTATCAGACAAAATAGAATTCCACCTTAAAAAGCTAACAAAAGACAGGTATGGACACCAAAGAATGGAAAAAAGGAACAATGCAAAAGAAAGACATAATACTCAGCAATACATAGTCAGCAAATAATTCAGAGCCCAAACAGATAAGCAAAATGTCCAACGGCCAGTACGGCCAGTAGAAGGAAGGAAATTATAAAGGCCAGAGTAGAAATAAATGAAACAGAACTATAAGATATTCCAAAAATAAATGAAACAAAAATCTCGTTGTTTCAAAAAAAATCAACAAAATTGACAAACCACTAGCTGGGCTTAGGAAGAAAAAAAGGGAGAAATATTAAATAAATAGGATAGAAAATGAAAGAAGAGAAGTTAAAACAGATACAGCAGTAATTCATATATGTATATATATATATATATATATATTAATAAGAGACTACTATGAACATTTATATGCAAACTAATTCAACAACCTGGTTGAAATGGACAGATTCTTAAAATTATTCAGTCATATGCAACTGAATGGTGAAGAAAGAGAAAACCAGAACAAATCAATCACAAGCAAGGGAACTGAAAGAGTACTAAAACCTCGCCCCCAAAATAAAAAATCCAGGACAAGGTGGCTGACAAGTGAGTCCTACCAAAACTTCAAAGACAAAATATACCTATCCTTCTGATGCTTTCAAAAATTCAATAAATTGGGCCTCCCTGGTGGCACGGCAGTTAAGCGCTGCCCTGTGGAGCTGTCGGCAGCAGCAAAGTGAGCTTGATGCGCGGCCTGGGAGATTCCCACATGGTGCAGCAGACCTCTCCTGCCTCGCCCGCTGCTCCCCTCAGCAGTGTATTTCTGTCGATCTGCCTGTTCTGCTCCTTGCTCTGTCTCTGGTGAACCCTCTCGCTGCCCCACATCACTGGTCTGTACCCCAGCTTGTATGCATAAATAAAAAAATCTTTAAAAAATTCAATAAATTAAGAATTATCCCAAACACCTTATATGAGACCAACATTACATTAATACCAAAACCAATACAAAGAAAGAAAACTACAGGTCAATCTATATAATGAAACCAGACATGAGTCCTCAATAAAACCTTAATAACCGAACTCCAGCAATGTATTGAAAAGATTGTACACCATGACCAAGTAGCATTTATACCCAAAACACAAAGATGGTTCAGTACCTGAAAAATCAATCAAGGTAATTTACCACATCAACAAAAAGGAAAAGAAAAACCATATAATCACATCAATAGCTGCTGAGAAAGCACTGGATAAGATTCAGCATCTATTTCTGATGACAACCCTTAAAATATTGGGGATAAATGGAACATATCTTAACCATCTTAACATAATAAGAGCCATATATGACAAAGCCACACTTACTGTGATTCTCTATTGTGAAAATCTGAAAGCCTTCCTCTGTTCTAGTACAAGACCAAGTTGCCCATTAATCAATTAGGCTGACATCAAACTCCTCTGAAGAAACACTGTGAGCAAGAAAAACTGGAGTAACGTATTACAAAAAACCTCCAAGAGAAAAAATGCCAGCCAAGAAGACTTTAACTTACAAAACACTCCTTCCAGTATGAGGGAAAAATAAGGATGTTGCCAGAAAAACAAAATCTTCAGAAATTTGCTACTACTAAACACCCACTCCAAGAAATGTTACAAGAAGACTTAAACTCTAAATCAACAAAGGAATTAACAGGAAAAATTGAACAAAACCACAAAATGGCAATAAAAGACTTCCATGTACCAATAACCACCCTAAACATGAATAAACTAAACTTAACCAATAAAAGGACATGAGTAGCATGCTGGACTGGAAAGCAGAACCCAAACTTCTGTTGTCTCCAGGAAACACACTTAAGTGCCAAAGATAAAAATAGACTAAAAGTAAAGGGCTGAAAACAATTCTGCAAGCAAATGGTCTCCCAAAGAAGCAGAGGTGGCCATACTTATATCAGAGAAAATGGACTTTAAACTAAAAAAGGTGGCAATATACACAATGTACACTATGTAATGATCAAGGAGCTAGTACACTAGGAAATTACAACGCTCATCAATATATATGCACCAAATGAAGGAGCACCAAAATACATTAAACAATTACTTGAGAATCTGAAAACAGACATTGGAGAAAATAAATATGTGGTAGGAGAATTCAACACCCCACTCTCACCAACGGACAGGTCAGTGAGACAAATAATAAACAAGGTCACAATAGTCCTAAACAAAGACTTAGACATCCTGAGCTTAAGAGACATCTATAGGACACTGCATCTTAGAAAAACACATTTTTCTCAGTGCACATGGATCACTCTCCAGGATAGACCATGGAGTGGGACACAAGACACAGATCAACAAATACATGAAGACAGATATTGCACCAACTCTCTTCGTTGTTCATAAAGGCATTACTAGAAATCAACTATGAAAAGAAAGCAAGGAACACCCCCCACCCCATTACAAGGAGACTGAGGAACATGCTACTGAAATACCGCTGGGTTAATGAGGAAATCAAAGAAGAAATTTAAAAAATACATTGAGACAACTGATAAGGAGGACACAAATTTTCAGAACTGTATGGGACACAGGAAAGTAAAGAGCAATATAGGCCTAATCCACAAAAAACAAAGAACCCAAAAACACAACCTAATCGCCCACCTCAAGGAACTAGAAAAGAACAAAGAAACCCAAAAAGCAGTAGGAGAAAGGAAATAATAAAAATTAAGACAGAAGTAAATGAAATAGAAATAAAAATGATGATCCAAATTATCAAAGAAACCAAAATCTAGCTCTTTGAAAAAATAAACAAAATAGACAAATCTCTAGACAGGCCTACAAAGGAAAAAAAAAAGGACAAAATTCAAACAAATAGGGTCATAAATGAAAAAGAAACTACAGCAGACACAGCCAAAATCCAGAGGATAATCAGAGACTACTATGGATAATCGTATGCAAGCAAGTTCAACAATCTAGATGATACGGACAAAGCTGAATAAAGAAGAAATAGAAAGCAGAGACAAAACCATGACAAACAGATAATTTGAAACTTTCATCAAAACCTCCCCAAAAACAAAAGCCCAGGAGCAGATGGATTCACAAGTGAGTTTAACAAAAGTTCAAAGAACTAATGCCTATACTACAAAAACTCTTTCAAAAAATTGAGAAAGAGTGAATACTACCAAATAAATTTTATGAAGCCAACAATACACTAATAACAAAAACAGACAACACAACACACAAAACGAAAACTATAGGCCAATCTCCCTAATGAACACAGATGCAAAAATTCTCAATAAAATCTTTGCAAATCAATTCCATCAATGCTTCAATCCATGACCAAGTGGGATTATTCCAGGGACACAAGACTGGTTCAACATCGAAATTCAATTAATGTAATTCATCATATCAACAAAAAGAAGGTAACTATGTGATCATATTAATAGGTGCTGAGAAAGCATTTGATAAAGTACAGGGTCCGTTTATGATGAAGGCTCTCAAAATACTTGGTATAAAAGGGTCATAACTTAATATAATGAAAGTCATACTCAACAAACCCACAGCTAACATCATTCTCAATGGTGAAAAATAGAAAACCTTCTCTTTAAGATCTGGAACAAGACAAGGAGTCCACTGTTAGCACTGTTTTTCAATATAATACTGGAAGTCCTAGCTAGAGCAATCAGCTTAGAGAAATGCATACGAGGAATCCAAATAGGGATAGAAGAAGTAAAACTTATTGTTTGAAGATGATATGACAATCTATAGAAGGAATCGTAAAAAAAATCCATGGAAAAACTGATCAAAACAATAAACTGGCTCAGTAAAGTAGCAGGATACAAAGTCAATACACAAAAATCAGTGGTTATCCAATAGGCAAACAATCAGTCTGAGGAGGAAGAAATGAAGAAAACCTTCTCATATACAATTGTGGCAAAAATATTAATAATTAAAGTCATGGGTTAAAACTAACAAAAGAAGTGAAAGACCTGCGCAAAGAAAATTGCAAAACATTGTTAAAAGAAAGAAGACACAGAGCTATGAAAAGACATTCCCTGCTCATGGATTGGAAGTATTAACATTATAAAGATGGCCATACTACCGATAGAAATCGACAGATTCAATGCAATTCCAATAAAATTCTCACTAGCATTCTTCAAAGAAATAGAACAAATATTACTGAAATCCATATGGAATCACAAAAAGCTCATATAGCCAAAGCTCTCTTTACTAAAAGGGAGTAAAATAGAGACATTACACTCTCAGACATCAACTGTAGTACAAAACCATAATAAAATGGCATGATACTGGAACAAAAACAGACACACAGACCAATGAAATAGAATTGAAAATCCATAAATAAAGTCACACATATATGGTCAACAAATCTATGACAAAGGAGCACAGAATATACAGTGGGAAAAGTTGTGTCTTCAATAAATGGTGCTGGGAAAAACTGTACTGCTACTTGCAAAAGAATAAAAATAAATTATCACCTCATGCCATACACGAAAACCGACTCAAAATTGATAAACACTTGAATGTGAGACCTGAAACCATAAAATATGTAGAACAGACTCCATGACATACATCTCAGAAACATCTTTGAAGACTCATCCCCAGAAGCAAAGAAACTGAAAGGAAAAGTAAACAGCTGGAACTCTATCAAACTGCAAATCTTCTGTACAGCAAAAGAGATGGTAACCTAAACAAAGAGACACCACACTGAATGGGAGAAAACATTTATACACCATGCAACCAATAAGGGACTGATCACAAAGCTCTACAAAGAGCTTACACAACTCAACATAAACAAAACAAACAACCCAATTTAAAAAAAATGGACAGCAGAGCTAAAAAGGCACTTTCAAAAGAAGAAATCAAATGGCCAACAGGTATATGAAAAAATGTTCAGTATCACTTATAATCAGGGAAATGCAAATCAAAACCACAATGAGATACCAGCTCACACTGGTGAGACTGGTCTTAAAAAAAAAAAAAACTGGCAGCAAAAAGTTCTGGTTAGGATGTGAAAAAGGAATCCTCTTACACTGCTGTTGGGAATGCAAATTGGTTCAGTCTCTATGGAAAGCTGTATGGAGGATCCCTAAAACACTAAAAATGGATTAACCATATGATACAGCAATTCTACTCCTGGGAATATACCCGAAGGACACAAAAATTCTAATTTGAGGGGAAACCCATACTCCTATGTTTATTGCACTATTTGCAATAGCTAAGAGATGGAAACAACCTATGTGCCCAAAAGAGATGACTGGATGAAGAAGATGTGGTATAAATACACAATGGAATATTACTCAGCAATCGAGAAAGACAAACTCATGCCATTTGTGGCAACGTGGATGGAGTTGGAAAGGATTATGGCAAGCAAAATAAGTCAGAGGGAAAAAGAAAAATATTGATGGTGTCACTCATAGGGGAATATAGGGAAACCTAGCAAAGGATCAGGAAAAAGAAAAAACTTGCAGACAGATCATAGATCGGAGGCATACAGCATTGGAGGGGGAGGGAGAGGGGTCAAAACAGGGAGGGAAGAGCACAAGGGAATATGATAATTGTTCATGCATGCCACGGTGGTGGGAGAATTATGGGGACTACTAGTGAGGTGAATAATCAAATATAGTATAAAATGAACAAACAGTGTAATAAAAATAATTAACTAATGAATAAAAGTACACACTTTGCTGCAACTTTTTACAAGGAATTTCAGATTGTTTATGAGCACCTCTCAAGTCGTGGAAGTTACATCAAGGTGTCACCATTGGACTCCACCTGTAACTATTGTAGAAATGGGTTAATTTCTCTCATCCTGAGTTTCCCAAAATATGTTGAGGTTTCTGAATCGGTCAAGAAATGACCTTTATTACACTACCTGGTGAGGATATTTGAAATCCTGCAAGTCTTTGCAAGGCTTTATTGCCCCAATCAAGTCAACTTTAGTTCTATAAAACTGTCTTGCCACATGTAAGTTTAAGTACTTTAAGTATATTATTCTCAAACATGACATTCCAATCAAATTCTGAGAAATACCACCACACTTTCAATCGTTCTTGTTATAAGAAAACAAGTTATTTTTTTCTAAGAAACTACATTGTCCTGAAAATAAGAATGATTATTGAGTTTATTTTTAATTTAGGATATTAGGTGGGAAGAGAAAGTGTTTTTCTTTCTTGTCATTAACAAATTACATTTTTCAAATTGTGCAGTTAAAAAAAGTAATTTAATTTGGAAAAAAAGCAAAATATCTGGTAAATCCATTTAAAATTATAATTATCTTCCTTGGTTTCTTTAGGATTAAGTAATTCTCATTCTGTTTGAATTTAGTTTTCCCCATTGTTTTTTTTTTTTAAGTTTGATTTATTTATGCATACAAGAGGTGTGGGGGTGGTGAGAGGATTCACCAGAGACAGTGAGGAGCAGAACAGGCGGGATCCACTGAAGTACACTGCTGAGGGGTGCAGTGGGCGTGGCAGGAGAAATCTGCTGTGCCACGTGGGAAGCTCCCTGTCTGGGGATCCAGCTGGTGCTGCAGTGGCTGCTGACAGCTTCATAGTGCTGAGACTTAACTCCTTGAGTCACCGGGGAGGCCCCCATCTTTTCATGAATCTCTTTGAGGATGAAGTAGCAAGTGGGGAGGGAGCACAATGAATTAGGATGATGGACAATGAGTGCTTTGTTTACGGGAGTGCTATGGTAACAACACCGAAAGAAGGAGGGGTCTTTTATTTTCAAAATAAAAACAAAAATGTAAACTGTTGTTTCAATAAAGAAAAATAAGACGAAAATACTAACTTCTGCAAATGACAAAAAGCTTTAAAATGGTCAAAAAAACTTAAAGATTTGATTAGTTTATTAAATGGAGTTGACAAGGAAATTTAGTTGTGATGTAAGTTAATGATCAATAACATATCATGACACATAATTTCTAGCATTTTTTCATAATTCCTGTAACTTTTACATTATATACCTATACAAACACAACATAAATACTTGGTATATTTTCTTAGCTGACAATGTTTCCTAGGTAACTCCACATAGGAAATAGGTCTAATTAGTTTAATATCTCTCTACAAGGGAGAGAGAACAATTTTATAAGATGTTGCCCCCAAAATCCTTCTGGAAAAAAACCACCTTATTTTAACTAAGTCCAAACTTGGGAAAGTTTGGTCAGAGTATCAAAAGGTTTTTTTTTTTAATGCTTTTGCATGCAAGGCATTTTTTAAAAAGATTTATTTATTTATGCATACAAGCTGGGGCACAGACCAGAGGTGTGGGGCGGCGAGAGGTCTCACCAGAGACAGAGTGGGGACCAGAACAGGCAGTTCGATTGAAACACACTGCTGAGGGGAGCAGTGGGCAAGGCAGGAGAGGTCTGTCATGCCATGTGGGAATCTCCCCTCCAGGCGTCCAACCTGAGTTGCTGCTGCTGATAGCTCCACAGCGCACCGCCCAACTGATGTGCCACCGGGGAGGCCGCCAGAGTATCAAAAGGTTTTAAAATAATGATTGTCAATATAACAATACCAAAGAAAAAAAAATCATCTCTTTAAAATCAGGAAGATTAGATTTACTAAAGAGAACACGAAGGACAAAACTTTTGTTTTCTAGGTAGATTATTTAAAATAAAACAAACACAAAAAACCTTTTACAGTATTTGATCAAAACCAATGAGTACAGCATAGTATTCTTAACACTGAATATATTTTTTCTTTTTATTAATTATTTTTTCTTAGATCATTGTAGTCCCCATAG
>PVIJ01019605.1:0-23115 GCA_004024925.1 Scalopus aquaticus
GGGCGAGGCAGGAGAGGTCTGCCGCACCATGTGGGAGTCTCCCCGGCTGGGCATCGAACTCGCATTGTGAGCTGCCGACAGCTCCACAGCACAGTGCTTAACCGCTGCGCCACCGGGGAGGCCCCCATTTGTGTGCACTTTAATGTTGCCCTGCACCAGTTGTTGGAGATAGGGTTAAAAAGAAGGGGGCTCCTAGAGGTGGGATGGTGTTGATCAGGGGTGGGGGTGTTCTCCAGTGAGGAGGGCCAGGGTGAGAGAGAAAATGGGACTAGAGAACACCCAACAGAGCTCCAGTCTAGATGGGCAGCCCTCAGCCTGGAAGCACCTTCATATGCCCTTGCCTCCTCCAGAGCATGGCTCCTGGAGCCCCTTGTGGATGGCTGGCAGTGGCAAAGCTTCTCGCTGATTGGAATAAAGGTAAACATCCTTAGCCTGTGACCCAGCAATTCCACTTAGATAACCCCCGCGCCAGGTAAATGCAAACATGTCGGTGAAAGGACATGTTACATGGTATATTCATAGTAGCTGCTCCTAACATCCAAACTCTGGGAACAACTCAAAAGATCCAACAGGAGGAGAAAAAATCATGGGATGTTCATACAATGGAGTATAATTCAGCAATAAAAAGGAACAAAATAGTGAAAAAAGACTGGTTCCATTTATGTGAAGTTCTCAACACATCTGTGGTGATAGTAGTCAGTGGGGTGGTGGGGAGGGTTGTAAGGTAGCTTTCTGGAATAATGAAAGGATTTTACATATTGACTGGGGTGCTGGTCACATGGTAGACATCAGCAAGCTGTCATTTAAATCTCAGCATTTTATCATGTAAATTATACATGAAGTTGGGCCTCCCTGGTGGCGCAGCGGTTAAGCTCTGCGCTGTGGAGCTGTCGGCAGCAGCGATGCGAGTTCGACGCCCAGCCGGGTAGAATCCCACATGGTGCAGCAGACTTTTCCTGCCTCGCCTGCTGCTCCCCTCAGCAGTGTATTTCTGATCTGCCTGTTCTGCTTCCTGCTCTGTGTCTGGTGAAGCCTCTCACCACTCCATACCTCTAGCCTGTACCCCAGCTGTATGTATAAATAAATAAAATCTTTAAAAAATTTAAAAAAAATTATACATGAAGTTGGAAAAAGACTACCAGAGCAATTTTCAATAGGAAAGAAGGAAATAATAAAGCAGAGATGAAATACTGAGCGAAAAGCGTAACATCTCAACAAGTAAAGAGGAAAGAGACCTCTGGAAAGACTGCTCAGTTGAAGATAGATGGTGCAAACCAATCAAATACAAACTTAAAAGGACAAACATACTATAGATAAAAAACTTAAAAGTAATGAAAGTATATCTGAAAATCTAGATGAAATGATGACTTTCTTAGAAAATACAAAATGTGGGCCTCTCTGGTGGCCTAGGGGTAAAGTCTCAGCACTATAACCACTATGGCCTGAGTTCAATCCGTGACCAGGGAGCTAACCCACATATGGCATAGCCGACCTCTCCTGTCTTGCCCACTGCTCCCCTTAGTGTATTTCAGTAGATTTGCCTGTTCTGCTCCACACTTTGGTGAATCCTCTCACCCTCACCCCCGCACCTCTGGCCTAACCCCCGGTTCTACATCAAAAAATAAGTAAAAAAAAAAAATACAAAATGCCAAATTTGTTCCATAAAGAAACAGATTAGTTGAACAGAGCGAAAAGTAATAAAAGGGTAGCAATGGTAATCAAAATTATCCCTATCTCCACCAAAAATAAGGCCCAGCAGGGGCAGATCTTCTGCCCACCTGTGAGTATGCAGGTGCCTCTCCTTTTCTTTGTCCTTTTCTTAATAAATCTGTCCTTTTAAAATGTAAAAAAATAATAAAAGTTTAAAAAGGGCCCAGTTGGTTTTTACAGGTGCGATCTACCCGAATCCCATGGAACACTCAACTGCTATATTGTAAGTGTTCTAGAAATCAGAAAACAAAAGCTGTCTATTCCATGAAACTAGTATAATTTTACCCCTGACAGATGAGCCAATATAAAAAATTGCAAACCCATATCACATTTAGCTCTAAATGCAAAAATCCTCAATAGGGGGCCTCCTTGGTGGCACAACGGGTTAAGGACAGCACTATGAAGCTATCCAGAGTCACCGCACCATGCGTTCGAAACCCGGCCAGGGAGATTCCCACATGGCGCAGCAGACCTCTCATGCCTTGCCTGCTGCTCCCCTCAGCAGTGTGTTTAAAATAAATCTTTTAAAAAATAAAATTTAAAAATCCTCAATAAAGTCTAGCTAACAGAATCCATTTAGCAAAATTGAGTCAATATAAAAAAAGTTATAAATGTAGTTCTCTACATTAACGGACCAAAAGTTATCTCAAGCACAGAAAAAAATATTTAATGAGTTTCAAGAATCCATGAATCCATACTTCTAGTCCATACTTGCAATTAATGGATTGAGAGAAGGGAAATAACTTCTTTACAGTAGAATGTCAACTAATAAAGAACAGTGATGGAGTTAGAAAATCTGTGGATGCTGAAACTAGTGGTTACATTTTGATGAGAAACAGGTTAGTTACATAAGTTAAAAGTATCTTTTTTTTCTTTTTTTAAGATTTACTTATTTATGCATACAAGAACTGGGGTGTAGGCCAGAGGTGTAGGGGGGTAAGAGGATTCACTAGAGACAGAATGGGGAGCAGAACAGGCAGATCTACTGAAATACACTGCTGAGGGGAGCAGCGGGCAAGGCAGGAGAGGTCTGCTGCACCATGTAGGAAGGGGGCAAGGCAGGAGAGGTCTGCTGCGCCATGTGGGAAGCTCCCTGACCGGGTATCAAACTCGTGCTGCAGTGGCTCTGGATAGCTTCACAGTGCTGTGACTTAACCCGTTGTGCCACCGGGGAAGCCCAAGTTCAAAGTGTCTTTTACCTCAATAAAGAAAACAAAAACAAAACACACAGAGTATCTCCCCTACCAAATACATGTCAATTCCAAAAGTAAAATAGTATCCCCACAGTGGTGAAACCTGGCAGACCCCATCTTAATGCAGGGAGCAAAGTGAACATAATTAAAATCATGAACCATCTGACAGAATGAAATGAGGGCAACATCACTTCTGTGATGTTTCTATCCAAGATGCAGAACCTAAATCTAACCACAAGGAGCCATCAGACAAACCCAAACTGAGGAACATTCTTTTAAAGTTCAGGTTTGTGGGCCTCCCTGATGGCCTAAAGGTTAAGTGTCAGAGCTATTCACCTCTACTGCCTGAACTCGCCTGAGTTTGATCCCAGCCAGGGAGCCGACCCACATGGCGCAGCAGACCTCTCCTGCCTCGCCCGCTGCTCCCCTCAGCAGTGTACTTCAGTAAATCTGCCTGTTCTGCTGTCCATTCTATCTCTCTGGTGAATCCTCTCAACCCCCACACCTCTGGCCTATCCAGTTCTTCTATGCATAAATAAATTAAAAAAGAAATCTTAAAAAATGTGCATTTAAGAAAAAGTTCTGGTTTGTAATCTTCAAAAGTGTTAAGGTCATGACGGTCAAGGGAAGACTGAAACAACTCCAGGCAGACTGGGGACATGTCATCTGAATGTTCAAACCTCCTGGTTACCCCCTTTAAGATTCCAACACCACCCCCCGCCCACATTCCCTACACCCCTTTGCTTGCATTACTTTCTCTGATAACACGTCTCCATTTCTACTACCCTATATTATTTTCCTTACTTTACTGTCTCCTTCACCGGGAAGAAAGCTCCACAAGGGTAGACTTTTGTCATCCTTGTTCACTACTATGTTTCCAATGCCCAGAACAGGATTTGGTACACACCTGACCTTGGAAGCATGTGACACATGTCACAACTTTTCAAATCCCTGTCATCCTCAAGACTCATTTTTTTTAAAGATTTATTTATTTATACGTACAAGCTGGGGTATAAGCCAGAGTCATGGGGCGGTGAGAGGGTTCACCAGATACAGAGTGGGGAGCAGAACAGGCAGATCAGAAATACACTGCTGAGGGGAGCAGCGGGCGAGGCAGGAGAGGTCTGCCGCACCATGTGGGATTCTCCCTGGCCGGGCGTCAAACTCACATCGCGCACTGCCGACAGCTCCACAGCGCAGCGCTCAACCGCTGCGCCACCAGGGAGGCCCTCAAGACTCATTTTTAAAAGAAGAAAAGGGGCCTCCCTGGTGGTGCAAGGGGTTAAGTCTCAGCATTATTGAAGCTATCCCGCAGCCACCACAGCATGAGTTCGATCCCCAGGCAGGGAGCTTCCCACATGGCACAGCAGACCTCTCCTGTCTACCCACGGCTCCCCTCAGCAGTGTGTTTCTGTCGCTCTGCCTGTTTTGCTCCCCACTCTATCTCTGGTGAACCCTCCCGCCGCCCCACACCTCTGGCCTGTACCCCAGCTTGTAGGCATAAATAAATCAATCTTTAAAAAAATCAAAGAAGAAAAGGTGAATATATAGAGTTCCTAAAAATCCCTAAGAAGTAGTAGTATAACCAGATGGAAAATGGATACAGGACACAAATAGTAAATTCCTAGAAAAAAATGCAAATACCTATACACCTATGAGAAGATGCTTGCAAGCTCACTCCTAACAAGAGAAATGCAAATTGTAATTGAAATTGATTCATTGAGGCTTCGAACCAACAGACACCCATGCACATGACTGGATGCAACGCAAAATGGTACAACTCTCACCTCCATCTTCCCCTCTCCTTCCTTTCCCCTCTTTTCTACCTCCTCAGGCTTTTGCCCAAGCTGCTCCCTCCAACAGAAACCCCTTCCCTGTCACTCGGGGCAAAAAGCCTGCCTCAGTTATTCCACTGGTCCATTTGAAGGCAATCAATTCTTCAGATTAATTTGGCCACACCCATGGCTTCAGTTGTCACTTCTGATGGTCCCCAGATCCATATATCTCTAGTCCAGACCTCCTTCTATACCCTGAATTTCAAACCTATTCCCTAATTGGTCACTCAACTGATATCGCAACTTGGATGTCCAACAGGCGTCTCAAATGGAATCCAAAAACACTCCTGGTCTTGCTCCACGTCTTCTCCTAATGGAGTATTTCCCACACCAGTTGATGACAACTCCATTCTTCCAGCCACTCAAGCTAAGAACCTGGAGGTCAGCCAGGACTCTTCTCTATTTTGCATGCCCCATATGTGACCTCCTGACAAATCCCATCTTTACCTTCAAAATCAACCCCAAATCTAACCGCTCCTTACCACTTCCACTGTCTTTATTTTTAAGAGATTTATTTATTAATGCATAAAAGAGCTGAGGTGTAGGTGGTAAGAGGATTCACCAGAGACAGAGTGGGGAGCAGAACAGGCGGATTGACTGAAATACACTGCTGAGGGGAGCAGCGGGCAAGGCAGGAAAGGTCTGCTGCGCAGACCTAATATAGGGTAGTAGAAATGGAGACGTGTTATCGGAAATGCAAGCAAAGGGGTGTTGGAAGCTCCTTGGCCAGAGATTGAACTCATGCTGCAGTGGCTGCAGATTGTTTCACAGTGCTGAGACTTAACCCCTTGCACCACCAGGAGGCCCCACTTTCACTATGTCTTGATCTGACTCTTCCATCACGTCCTGAACTCCTCAGGTCTTTCCACTGGGTTTCCTGCTTCTACTTTCCCTGTAGTTTGTTCTCTCCACACAGAGCAGCTGGATAGTTTGTTCTAAAATATAATTTATTTATTTTTTTTAAAGATTTATTTTTATTTTTGCATACAAGCTGGGGTGCAGGCCAGAGGTGTGAGGCAGTGAGAGGGTTCACCAGAGACAGAGTGGGGAGCAGAACAGGCCGATCGACTGAAACACACTGCTGAGAGGAGCAGCGGGCAAGGCAAGAGCGGTCTACCCCACCATGTGGGATTCTCCCCAGCTGGGCATCAAACTTGCGTCGCTGCAGCCGCAGACAGCTCTACAGCGCTGCACTTAACCCGCTGCGCCACCAGGGAGGCCCCCTAAAATATAATTTATATAATGCAACTACCCCTGCTTAAAATCCTCTTATGGCTCCCCACAAATCTTAGAATAAAAGCCAACCATCTCAACCATCCTGCATGACATAATTTTATATCTCACTTCCCAACTCTCTCCCGTCCTTACTCCTCTCCAACTACACAGGTTTATAGTCTGTCTCTCTAGCTACGATGACAGCTCCGTGAGGGGTAGGAAGAATTCATAACACACTGCTCACAGCTTGAGCTCCATAAAGGTCAACTGAATGAACTCCTTTGGCCATCTGAGCATCAGCCTTCCAATCTGTACGATGGGTGTGCCTTTCCATGTGGAGGTTCCTCAGATGCTTTTCCTCAAACACACCAACGACTTCCAATTTCAAGACTTTGCACCTGATGTTCCTTCTGTCTGCCTACACATGACTTCTTTTCTTCTTTTTCACTCCCTCACTGCTCACATGCCTCTTCTCCAGAGAGGGATTCCCTGGTGACTTCAGCTGGAGTATCTGGGGAGGTCTTTCTGAGGTGAGGCAAAGGATAAATAAGTAGGAAAAGATCTGTGAAAGAGTGTTCTTGGCTATTGAAAGGGCAGTCTCCCTGCTGTGTTCCCAGTGCCCTGCATTTAGTAGGCACTCAATAAATCAAATGAGCAGACTTGGAGGTTGTGGACAGCATATGAGCTACAGAATTTGGGGGCAGGCGATAAAGGCACGTTGATCAAATTTCACTTCCTTCTTTGACTAAGTTATCTAAAATTGCAACCTGTTCCAACAGATTTCCTCTTATTTTGCTCCATTTTTCTCCACAGCATTTAGCAGTTATCACATATATACAACACATATTCACGTGTATATTTAATTATACTTCACATATGAATATAGAATATACACAATGTACTTAATGACATTATAGACAGATGTAAATTATTTACATGACACTAGTTATCATGTTAATGTAAAATATGTAGTATTTATATGTACATTTTATTATATTTAATTTCAATTGCCACGTTTTATAATATGTATTTATATGCAAAACTATACTTATTACTTATTTGTTAAATTTACAGTCTGTCTCTCTCGCTAGGGTGACAGCTCCGTGAGGTCTAGGAAGAATCCGCAGCACCTGGCTCACAGCTTGAGCTCCATACGTGTCAACTGAATGCACTCCACTGGCTATCTGAGCCTCAGCCTTCCAATCTGTAGGATGGGTGTACCTTTCCATCTGAAGGTTCCCCTCGCTTCCTCCCCGCCCCCGCCCCCAGCGCAGCTCCCGGCATTCCACATCCCAGGTTTACATTTTCCCTTACCCTGGGCGCTGATGCCAACCACGTGCACCAGACACTGACCATACAGGACTACTACCCCCAGCGTGCCTCGCGCGTTAGGGAAGTACCACAGCCCCTAGGGGTGTCTGGGTCTGATACGGGCGCCAACGGAGCGCAAACAGTAGCGGGCACCCCTATAGCTAAGCATCTGTGGTACATCCCAAACCGGGGGCCCTCGGAGGCCCGGCGCTTCCGACCTCCGCGCAAACTCTGGCTCCTCTTGTGCGACCGAGGTGGTTTGCTCTTCCGTTGCCCCGTGGCTTCGGCTCATCTCCAGCAGGAAGGCGAGGCTTCCGCCCAGCGCAGGGGGTGAGCTGGAGCACGGTGCCCCCAAGCCCCTGGACAGCATTTGAGGGAGGGGGTTCAATTTCGGGAATCCCCTAACGAATATATTTGGAGTCTCTGGGCCGGGAATGGCATTTGGGGGTGTCTGCTTTTGAGGGAGCTCTTAAGAAGTGGCGTTTGGTGACTCCGGGGTGGGATTTAGGAGTATGTTTTAAGGAGTCTCCCTCGGAGACAGCGTTTATAATCCTTGAGAGGGATGTTTGGGGAGACTCTTAGAGTTCGTGTATGAGTACTCTGCCCATGGGGCAGGATTTGAGGTGTTCCCCAAGGAGCGACGCTAAGTTTGATGTTCCTGAAGTCAAGACGAATTTTGGAAGGGCTTGTTTCAGAGAAGGTCCTGATGACAAGTGGGAACATTCAGGACCGACGTGGCATTGTGAGGGTATCTATGGCCTTTGTGACCTTTGGTTCTATGATGAGGTCTCCCTGGGCGCTTGGATACCCAGGGCGGCGAGACAGGACACATCAGGGCCCACACGTTGTTAAGGAGAGAAGACCCAAGCCCAGGCTGTGGAAGGGACGCCGGAGCCCAGCCTGCTAGGCTCTGCCCAAGGGGACCAGGTGCCACCGGGCCTTCGTTGGCCGTGGCTTTATTCATTATTCATGAGGAGGTGGGGCTGTTAAAGAAGCCCATTTTTGCCTCTTTCCCACCTGGCCCGCTGGAAGTACCGGCTTGTGAATTATTCACGAGGGGGCGGATCAGCTTGCTGAAAGGGTGTGCTTGCTGAAGGGGCATTCTGCGGTCTGCCGGGGAAAGTAGAGCTCACTGATTAATCGTAAAGGTGAGTGGCGCCCCGAATTTTCCGTGACTTTTCTAGGGGCGTTGTACATAATTCATGAGGGGCGCGGCTTTTACGGCTTCATCTGCATGATCCGCTGTTGGCTTTCCTTTACAGAATCCAGGATTTAACCCTGGCATCTAGCAAAGGGAAGAAGCCTCATGCGTTGTTCGTTCCTTATGGCCCATTAACCCCAGATTACCAACAAAGGCTCTAGGTTCAAATCCCATCCATTCTTGCCAGCTGGGTGATCTTTGGCAAATCCTTCTGTGAATCTGAAAAATGGGTATGATCATGTGAAGATCAGATTAGTTTATACTGATTTAGCTCTTTATTAGCCCATTTAATCTCAACAACAGTCCTAGGAGGTAGGTTATTATTATCTCATTTTATAGATGAGGAAACTGGGACATCGGGAGGCTAAGGTTGCACATTGAGAGGATGTGACAGAATTTCAACCCAGCCTGTCTAGTTCCTGAGTCTGTAGTCTTAATCAAGGTTGTAATGTCCTCACATCCCCATCCCCACCAACTTAATGGTACTACTACTACTACTGTTAGTCATATAGCACTATGTGCCAGGTACTATTCTAAGTCCTTTCTACATGTTACTCATTCAAACTCCATCACAAGGTAGGGACTACTACTTCCATTTTATGGGTGGGGAAACCGTGGTCCAGGGAAGTGAAGTGTCTGGTCCCAAGTCACATAACCAGTCATTGGTGGTGAAAATGATTTTTTGTGAGGGTTTAAGAACTCTTTACGGTGTTGCCTTTTGGGATGAAACCTAAAAGGCAAGAGGGAGCCAATTTCCTGCTCTGCTTTCCTGAGATCAGTGACACAGTGCATGGAAAGGACACAGCACAGGAGCCACCACGCAGTAGGTGATAAGTTAATGTGATCTATTATTATTCTACAGGAATGTACTGGGTGCTTATTGTGTGCCTGGGGCTTTGTTATATCATTGTAAGCCTGATGATCTGGGGCTTTGTTATATCATTGTATGCCTGATGATCTGGTAGTCTAGCCTGCCTTTTTAGTGGACCTTGGTGACCTTCGCATTCTGTTTTCCAGTGTCCTTCTGGTAGGGTATTTCAAGGCATTATTTTAAAAATAATACCCCAAGTTGGCTGTTTCTGTAATGGCTACGTATACTCTACGCATAACTAATTTTGTATTAATATAAATATTCTTATATATTACCTTTATTTTAGTATATAATACTTAAACATTAAACAGTGTCCTGTCCCAGCACTGTTCCAAGCTCATCCCATAATTTATGTTCTCTAATTTTGGTAATACATTTCGCCTTTATGAGGTTGATGGGTTCTATTCCTATCCCCATTTTACAGTTTTGAAAACTGCGGCACCCGCCAAATTGGATTTGGCTGGACCTGGATAGTCCTGATGCTGGGGAGGAGGCAGCTACATTTCCCCTGGGTTTCCCCTAAGGCTCTACATCGTCGTCTTTCTTTATTCATGAACAGGAAGGCGTGGTCATGTTGCATTGGCTAGAGTACAATAATGCCCCCCTTGCTGGGCAGGGTTGTCGAGCGTTTCAGTCCTTCCGTCTTCATGCATAATTCATGAAACTGGGTGGGACCTTTCTTGACCTCTTTGAATTTCCAGGATGAACTGCTGTAGCTTCTTTATTATTCATAAGCGGGAGGGGGGAGTGTTTTCTCTTCAGTAGCCTTATTTTCCTATTTATTGGGGTATTAGATGCAGCGGTTTTCTAACCTGTCCCTTTTGTTCCAGCGCATTATTCATGATGAATGTGGCCTAGGTCTCCTTGACTTCCGGCTGCGGCAATATTATTCATTATTCATGAGCAATGGGGGCGTGGTTTCCATGTGTTAACATTGGCTTTCTGGTTGCCGGGTGTTAGTCAACCAACCACCCTGCTTCATGCATAATTCATGGTCAGGAAGCTAGGCCTTGAGGTTCTTTCTTGGTTTCCATGGCAGTCTGGCTGCAACGATGTATTTATTATTCATATTCCTTGGGGTGTGGCCTTTATGTTTTACCTGTTTTTCTTAGTTACGGCTACCGTAGCCACCAGGTGGAGCTAGTCCTCTTCAAATGAATGAGTCAGGGGCAGGCCGGGAATACATACATGATTCATGAATGGGCGCGGCCTGCCTGCATCCGGGCTCCTGGGGGTGGGGCCCGAGGTTTTGTTCCGGCCCCAGGCTCGCCGGCCGCCATCTTGTGTCGGCGGCTGAGGTGAAGGAGGTGGCAAGGAAGACCACAACCACGACGGCTGGGGGAGGAGGACGCGGAGGCGGCGGCGGCGATTCTAGGCGGCCCAAGCGGCGGGGAGGAGGAGAAGGAGGAGGGTGGCGGCCGGGCTTGGCTTCGGCTCCTAGAGGAGTTGGCGGCGGCGCGACCCGGGGAACCGGCATTGGTAACAAACAGCCTTTCTCACAGCGCCTTGACCAGGGCAGGGGTTTTGGGACGCATTGGAGGGGCCTGGGCTGGTGCTGGCTCAGGCTGCTGTCGGAGCGGGTTGTGGTGACTCGGACGCTAGCCATCGGCGGGGAATGGGGTGGGGGGCAGATCTTGGGGCGGGGCCGACGTTTCCCATCCAGGACCAGCCCAGTACCTACGACTCCAAAGTCTGACCTTGGAGTCAGACCCCCAGGATCCGCTTTTAGAACTAAGGCTCACATCCCTAGTCGGGGACCTGACCCCATCCCGAACCTTGTGTCGGAGATCGGAACTCCGCCCCAGTCGCCGGTAGAGACTTATGTACCTGGTCAAAGCCGGCCCCCCCTTTCCCCCCATCTCTGCCACTAAAGGCCTTCCCTAGAATCTCCTTTCAGACACCCCTCGGCCCTCCATATTTGCCTGGCCCTCGAATTTTCCAAGAGAGGTCAGATCCGGGGAGGGTTCACATGGCCTTCATTTCTGAGAGTTTTCTCTAGTATCTTCCTTCAGATACTTCCCTCCCTGCCACCGCCCCCGCCCCGGCTCTCCGCCCATAGAACTTCCAGGGAGACTAGACCCTGTGAAAGGTTGG
Organism: Scalopus aquaticus; assembly: GCA_004024925.1. NCBI lineage: Eukaryota > Metazoa > Chordata > Mammalia > Eulipotyphla > Talpidae > Scalopus > Scalopus aquaticus. The sequence continues at coordinate 11,431 of PVIJ01019605.1, forward strand.
TTGGCCTCCTTCTCGAAGACCCCTTTCCCACATCTCAGACGTCTCCCAACCCACCCTGGCCCAGCATTTCTGTGCAGGGGCCTTACCTTCTCATCTGCCTTTAGAGAATCTTCCCTTGGATACTTTAAGAGGTTGGCTCCTTTTTCATGGTCCCGGTATTTTCTTCAGAAACGTCCCCCTTGCAGGCCTCAGTATTTCCTCATCAGACACCTCTGTCAGTATCTTTCCTCAGACCCTCCCAGGGGACCAGACACTAGGGAGGGGCTGTTTGGGTATATAATCCTCCATCAGAGATTCTTGTGGCAGCATTTGCCCTTGCAGACCCTGTTGGCTCCTGGCTCTCTCCATCAGAGACTCACCTTCCAAACCCCACCCTTTAGTCAGCCTCCGCCTTCAAAAGCCAACCAGGGTTCTAGCTTCTCTTATAGGCCGCTTAACCTCACGTCAGGCCTCAGAATCTGCCCTCACGCCCTTTCAAGTTCCCCCAGCATCTTCAATCAGAGACCCCCAGTGTCTCTTTTCAGTTAGGACCCCAACATTATTGTCAGATATCCCGCCCCCCAACAGGCCCAGTTGTCTGCCATTAGACCGGAGAACCCTCTTTTCCGCGTTTACTTTCAGAGTCTTCACAATATAATTGTTCAGAGAAACCCAACTCCTCTTGGGGACCTAGCCAGTATCTGCTTACTTAACTTTTTAGGCTGGAACTGTCTGGACTCAGTCTTCCCTTTCCATTCCTTCAGAGCAGCTGAGGGAGCTCGCCATAAAGCCTTTGTGCTCCATTAGAGATTCCTCCCCAATCCCACCTGGGCCTCGACATCCATAGTTTATAGTGTATGTAGACCTCAGAGCATATAGTATATATACCTTTACCAGACCCACGCATCTCTCTGCCGTTCCCTGGGGCTCCAGAATCCCCCATCCATTTCCCTGTGCGGCTTTGACTTCCCTGGGGTCCAGCAGCTGTTCTCCTACCTCCTTGCACCCTCTGGGGGCTCCACTGCAATTTCCTGTCCCTGCCTTTAAAGTACCCCTTCCAAAGATCCGGAATTGAGTCTTTCTTAGCCTTGCCTGGCCCCACCTTGTCCCCCAGGGCTTCTAACATCCCACTTTCCATCTTCCTCCCAGCCTCCCTGGGCTCAGACAACCTCCTGACTCCTGTCTCGCGTTCCCATGAGGCTTGGCAGGCAGCATCCTGTGCCCCAGCTTCTCCATCCTGATCCCCTGACCCTGTTCCTGCCCCCTCTCAGACCTGCTCCGGGACTCTTAGCTCAAATCTCCTTCTCTGTTTGGGTGGGAGAGAGTGCCCAGGCTGCAAAATCTCCAGTTTGGAGACCTCGGGCAAGTTTTGAAACGAAGTTCCACTTCGGCTTTGCTGAACAAGTGATAGTATGTGTGTGCATCCTGGTTGGGGCCTGGGCAAATGCTGAGGGAGAAAGGATGTCAGTTTTGTGCCGGGGGTAGGAATATTTAACTCCTCTCTGGGGTTTCTGCTCCAGACCCCTTCTGTTTGCTTTGGGACAGGCTTGTTCTAAGCCTCTGCAAGTTGAAATCCGTTTTTCAGCAATCAACCAAAATCTGCTTTTTAGATCCTTGTTGACAGCACCAGGGGTGAGCGTTAAAAAGTCTAGGTAATAAAGCTCTTTCTGGCCCTGGATTCTCTCTGATTTAAGAAGCAGGGAGATGGTATGTTCCCAACAAACAAATCAATGACAAGGCAAGGAGGTAAGTAATGGAGGCCACTGCAGGTGTTTTCCTACATCCTTCGGCCATAGCCTTTTTAACCTTTCCAGCAACCCCTTGAGTATAGTTCTTTTTGTCCCTGCTTTTGGAGAAAGTGGGACTTAGAGGAAATGACACCCCGACCCCAGGTCAGAGTCAGTAAGTGGAAAAATATGATTTGCCTTTGTCTCCCTACTAATTCACCAAGCTAAGAACCACTACGTTGGTTCTTAGCATTCCCAGCAATTCAGCTGGCTGACTCCGGGGCCCTAGCCAGCTGCCTGGATCCTCCTGCCTTACCCCTTATCCCTGTGAGCTGGTGTGAGCTGGATCCTGACTCAATTCCCCCAGGAGGCATTTGGAAAACAAAACAGCTGTGTGATTCTGGACACGTGCCTGAAGTTCTGTTTTCTTACTTGTGATGTGGGAATACAGTTGTCTGGTTTGTTGGTATTGTTAGGATTAGACAAAGCCCATAACCCTGTGGTTGACTGGCAGTAAGCTCGTGGTAGGTGATAGGGAGCTCCTGTCATTTTGCTTAGTGCTGGGTGTGACAGGTGCCACGATGGACTCTCAGCTACAGCGCTTGGTGTAACTGGGTGTCAGAAAACACTCAGTGTAGAACAGAGGCTTAGTGGAGCACTGGGGGTGAGGGAAGTGATTCAGGGTCCTGATGTCTCCAGTGTCTGCAGCCAGTCACCCCCTCCCCCAGATTTCACTTCCATAGCAGGGTGTATCTGTCTCGGAAACCTGGTGTGTGACCCTCGACAAGTTACTTGACCTCCTGAGCTCAGGTTTTCTCATTTGTTCTGGAAGGACAGTCAGGCCTGCCTTGGCAGAGTCAGGAACATTGAGGGGATGAAAGGTGATAAGTCTGAGAGAGAGCCTGGGCTTCAGGCTCAGCAGATCCTGGTCTGGCCCAGCTAACCCACCCTGTTTTGGGCCACTTTTAGCCGAATCACTAAATATCCCTGAGTGATTTTTTTTTTTAATCTCCTTTGTGAGTTGACTGTTTTTGACAGTAGCCCAAATCCCTCAGGGGTGCCCTCAGGACAAAGTGAGGTGAGGCTCATAAAGAGCTTAGTATGACATCTGGCACAGGGAGGATTCCTAATAAATATTCATTTACCATTATCCTGTTAAAGGGACTCCACACACAGACAAAGCTTGGGAAATGTGTTTTCTTGCTCCCTGCAACCTCTTTTCTTGGCCTGGGAAGTTTCCCCTCCCAAAGCTTGGGGTTGGGGGTTGGGTTTTGTCAAACTTTGCTCTCTCGGCCCCTCTGGGGACTGGGTTCTCGGCGTTGTATCTTGCGCCATCGTGCCAACCTGGATATCCAAGCCATGTTTCCCTCCTGCACCCCTGTTGCAGGGGTTAAAGGAGAGGAGAATGGCTGCTGGGCATTGCCTACCTGTTCTGTGCCAGGCTCTATGATCTGTTATTTCTCATCACTTCACCAACTCCATGGGGTAGGTAAGTGGCATTATCGCCCTATGTTGCAGGTGAGGGAGCTGAGGGGTTAAAAGGTCGCTGTCAAGGAGTGGCAGGATCGAGATTTGAAACCGGGTCTGATCTGAATCCCATCTCTCCTCTGACTTCCCCACAAGTACTTTCTTCTTGTCACTCCTTTCACCCTGCAGGATTGGAGACTCTCTCATTATGCTGGGCTGGGCAGAAAGGCGAATGGCCTAGTGGTCAGCAGCATGGATTACAAGCCAGACCACCTGGGTTCAGATCTTAGCTCTGACAGCTCTGTGTCCCTGGGCAAGTCACCTCACCTCTCTGTACCTGTCTCCTCGTCTGTAAAATGGGGATACTAGCACAAAAGTCTTACCTTCCCCCGCAGTTACTGCTAACCAACAGAACCATTTACCCATGTGCCCCAGTCTCACCTCTGTCCCTCTTTTCCTTCCAGATGTCCAGCTCGCCGCTGTCCAAGAAACGTCGCGTGTCCGGGCCTGATCCAAAGCCGGGTTCTAACTGTTCCCCTGCCCACTCCGTGTTGTCCGAAGTGCCCTCGGTGCCAACCAACGTGAGTCTCTTCTCCCTGGAGACTGGCAGGCAGGATGGTGGGGGTGGGTGGGAAAGTCTTGTATCACTAGTGCTCTGGCCCTGGTCTGTTCCTGTGTGTCTCCCTTAACCTGTTCTCTCCATCCCTAGGGAATGGCAAAGAACGGCAGCGAAGCAGACATAGATGAGGGCCTTTACTCCCGGCAGCTGTAAGTGGAGCCGTAGTTGAACTGAAAGGTGGGCATGTACTGGGAGGATAGAGCCAGGAGGACCAGGCCCTAACCCAGAATGCCCCCTACCCTGGCAGGTATGTGTTGGGCCATGAGGCAATGAAGCGGCTCCAGACTTCCAGCGTACTGATATCAGGCCTGCGGGGCCTGGGTGTGGAGATTGCCAAGAACATCATCCTTGGTGGGGTCAAAGCTGTCACCCTGCATGACCAGGGCACTGCCCAGTGGGCTGACCTCTCCTCCCAGGTACCTCTTCCCAGCTCTCTTCTCCCTTGCCAAGGCTCAGTCCCCTCCTCTACCTCCTCTTCCCCACATTCAGCGGCCATTTCATTTCATTTCTTTGTTTTATTTTATTTTATTTTAGACTCATTTATTTATATCATTTTTAAATGCCTTTATAAAAATTGAAGTAACATTGCTTTTTTACTTTATATACATTTTATTTATGTATTTTATTGTTATTTATATCTTTTACCATTTCACTTCTTTCGCTGTTCTCCTTGGCAGTTCTACCTGCGGGAGGAGGATATTGGTAAGAACCGGGCTGAGGTCTCACAGCCCCGCCTCGCTGAGCTCAACAGCTATGTGCCTGTCAGTGCCTACACTGGCCCCCTCGTTGAGGACTTTCTCAGTGGCTTCCAGGTACCTTGGGACACTACCCCGCCTCTTTTCCTGTCCTTTCAGAGCCCATCCTCAGGTTGTTCGTTTGTATGTAATGGGCTGACCCTGTGTGCCGGGCTCTGTGCTGGGTGTGTGGCTGGGGGCTTCGGGTAGGGCTTAGACCTGGGCCTGCCTTTCTGGCGGGGGGTGGGGGGATGCAGTAGAGTGGTTATGAGTGCAGGTTCGAGCTAGACGGCCTTGGCTGGAGTCCCCAGTTCTACTGGTGTGACCTTGGACTGGTCACTTAGTCTCTTATGCTTGATTTTTTTTCTCGTTGGAAAGTCGGGCATGGTAATAATACTGACTTCATGGATTTTTCAGAGGGCTAAGCACTTAGAATAGCAGCTGGCGTGCGATAAGGATCCTCTGTTAGTGTGAACTCTGGGGTGGAAAGAGGAGCTTTAGGCACTGGGATTCTGCCTTGGGGTGTCTCAGTGAGCCAGAAACTGCCACTGAGCCCTGATGGAGGAATAGGTGCTCACTCTGCTGGGGAAGGATGCATTTTCAGGTAGAGAGCAAAGTCCCAGGGATCGTGGCTGAGCAGGCATTGTCTTAAGAATTGGGAGCAAGTGGGTGTGGTAGGAGTGAGCTCAGAATTTGGCTGGGGACTGAGTTTTACTCTGTGTCTTGCAGGGCATGGCAGGGTTGTAGGCAGGCAGCAGTGGGTGTTGGGAAATAATTGAGTCAGCTGTTCTCCAAACTCAGTCCTCCCAGCTGCCTCTTTCCCTTGCCTGCTGTGGTCTAGGGGTTCACATTTCTCTTCACTGAGCGACCTCCTGACTGAGTTGGCTATGCGCTAGACACTTTGTGTTTGTGAAAGAGGGGCTGGGCCGGCCGGGCCGGCCGGGCCTATGGGACTCTGAGTGCTCAGCGCCAGCCTCCCTCCATTGCTCTCCTCCCCAGTGCTGGGCCCTTGCCCTGAACCCCCGCCTCTCCACAGGTGGTGGTCCTCACCAACACCCCGCTGGAGGACCAGCTGCGAGTGGGGGAGTTCTGTCATAGCCGTGGCATCAAGCTGGTGGTGGCAGATACCCGGGGCCTGTTTGGGTGAGTGCCCCCTACCCTTTTCTCCCAGCCCCGTCAGGCCCAGACCAAGACCCCCCAGCTTTCATTGCCCTCAGCCCCCCAGGTTTTGGATTCTGTGTTCACTTCTCCCCATGTGAACATCTTCTGATTCCTAGCAGTGATGGGCAGAATTTGCTCAGCAAGTATTCACTGCATCTTGAGGGCCACATGGGGTCCCTGTTGTGCTCGGGACTCGGGCATCAGCCCTGTTGCCTTCCTCTGCAGGCAACTCTTCTGTGATTTTGGAGAGGAAATGGTCCTCACAGATTCCAATGGGGAGCAGCCGCTCAGTGCTATGGTTTCTATGGTCACCAAGGTGAGGGGAGCGGCCTTGGGGGTTCTGGCCAGTGGGTGGGCAGCAACAGGCTTTCCTGTCTGCTCCCGGTACCCTGAGCCTGCACTGAGGGTCACTTCTCCTTTACCAGGACAGCCCCGGTGTGGTGACCTGCCTGGATGAGGCCCGACATGGATTTGAGAGCGGTGACTTTGTCTCCTTTTCAGAAGTACAGGGCATGATTGAACTCAATGGAAGTCAGCCCGTGGAGATCAAAGTCCTGGGTGAGCTCGGGCCTTGGGGGATTCAGAAGGGTCGCAGGGGCTTCGTCCCTGGGCTCTGGCCAGGGCGTTGAAGGCTTCTGAATGGGGGGTATCTGAGGTGACCCAGACACTGGCAGTCCCCTGGGTGTCCAGCCTGAGCTCTGGTAGGCGTGGGGGAGAGGTGCTGACTTGTGAATTAGCTCTTCTGGGAGAATCGGTCCCTGGTATCTAAATTGAGGGGGGAAAAGGTTCTTGGTGTTTGAACAGAGCAGATCAGAGGATCTTCTCGTATCTGAGCTCATTTGGAGAGGGAGCAGAAAGCCTCTGTCAGTGTACACTTGGGGCCGGGGTCACAGGGAACTGGGCTCGGAGCTGCGTCTGGGGCTGAGGAGAGGTGGCTTCTGCTGTTCAAGTGGAGCCCAGGCGAGAGAGGAGATGACTCTTGTGTCTGAACTGGGGCACGGAAGGAGTTTTCCTTCTCTTGTGGGGGCTGTAGGTTTTAGGGAGGGCCTGTGGGCAGCCTGACAGTGCTCCCGTCTGCCCTAGGTCCTTACACCTTTAGCATCTGCGACACCTCCAGCTTCTCTGACTACATCCGTGGAGGCATTGTCAGTCAGGTCAAAGTACCTAAGAAGATCAGCTTTGTGAGTGTGGGGGTGGCGGGGGGGTGGATTGTAGGGGTGGTTCTGGGCTTTTCCAGGTTCTCCATTTATTTCTTCTGGTTCTGATGCCCTGCTCCCCAACAGAAATCCTTGCTAGCCTCCCTGGCAGAACCCGACTTTGTGATGACAGACTTTGCCAAGTATTCCCGCCCCGCGCAGCTACACATTGGCTTTCAGGCCCTGCATCAGTTCTGTGCTCAGCATGGCCGGCCTCCTCGGCCCCGCAATGAGGTAGGTGGTGGGGTGAGCCAGCTAGGGCAGATTTCTCCGTGCCAAAGGCCCACCATGCCTCTCTACCTGTCCGCCTCCCCCTTCCCCCTCTCTCTCCTCCCTCTTCCCACAGTGCCTGACAGGTGCTCTCTTGGTTCCTTCTGCCCCACCAGGAGGATGCAACCGAGCTGGTAACCCTAGCACAGGCTGTGAATGCTCAAGCTCTGCCAGCGGTGCAGCAGGACAGCCTGGATGAGGACCTCATCCGGAAGCTGGCATATGTGGCTGCTGGGGATCTGGCGCCCATAAATGCCTTCATTGGGGGTCTGGCTGCCCAGGAAGTCATGAAGGTCAGCATGGGTGGAGAAGGCAGGGTGAGGGGTGGACCAGGTACCTTCCCTGACTCGATTACTTGTCCATTTGTGTCATCTGCAACCAAACGCTAACGACGTCTTCTCTCCCCCCTTGCCCCCAGGCCTGCTCAGGGAAGTTTATGCCCATCATGCAGTGGCTGTACTTTGATGCTCTGGAGTGTCTCCCTGAGGACAAAGATGCCCTCACAGAGGACAAGTGTCTCCCGGTATGTGAGTGGGCCCCTGGGTAGGCGTCACTGGGGGCAGTTCTGGTGACGCCCCTCATTGATTCTCTCCCTCTGCGTTCCTCAGCGTCAGAACCGTTACGATGGGCAGGTGGCAGTCTTTGGCTCAGACCTGCAAGAAAAGCTGGGCAAGCAGAAGTATTTCCTGGTGGGTGATTCCCTTGGACACTGGCTGTCTTCACTTGCCTTGACTTCTGGCCACATATTTTGGGGTCTCCTGCCTCCCAAGGGAGGTTCTTGTACTTCTGCTGCATGTCTTTTCCCTCTTTATCTTGAGGGAAAACCTGGTGTATCCGTCTGTTTCCCTCCTCCCGTCAGCCCTGGGGCTTAGGAATGTGGTACTGCATCCTCTTGCCCCTCTTGGCTATGTCCGGGGTAGTGAGGAGCAAGAGGTGGCTTCACACTAACCTGTGCCAGCCTCTCTAACCCTAACCAACCTCTCTTCTTGGCTGCCTCTTAGGTGGGTGCAGGGGCCATTGGCTGTGAGCTGCTCAAGAACTTCGCCATGATTGGGCTGGGCTGTGGGGAGGATGGAGAAATTGTCATCACAGACATGGATACCATTGAGAAGTCAAATTTGAACCGACAGTTTCTGTTCAGGCCCTGGGATGTCACGGTGAGTGAGTTGGGCCTTTGGCATCTCACTTTCTTCCTGTCTTTTGTTCCTCTTCTTTCTTTCCTTTAGCTCTTCCCCTGAGCTTTCCTCTCTCACTCAAATATTGAGTACCTTCCACAGAATCCACCATTTTTCATCTTCCCCCCATCTTCGTCATCTTTTACTGGTGCTTGTTGGCAGTGTGTTGGGCGGCCCCAAAGCACAGGGCCCCCCCCATTAGGACAACTTCCAGGACTCAGCATATTCTTGTGCTCAAGCTATGATTTCTTTCAGCAGAGAAAGGACGTAAACTGCAGGGGCAAAGTCTGGGGGAGACCAGGCCCACGTTTCCAAGCGTCCTCTCCTCCCAGTGGAGGCACACAGGACACATTTAATTCCCCCAGTAGTGAGTTGCAACAACACGTGAAATGTTGCCAACCAGGGAAGCTCATTAGAGACTGAGTGCTCAGGGTTTTTACTGTGGCTGGTCACGTAGGCACCCTCTACTGGGCATGTACCCAAATTCCAGACTCCCAGATGGAAAGCAGGTGTGCATAAACCACATTGTTTTCACAAAAAGTCTAGACACAGTGGGCCACCCTTATCAGGTAGGAACGGGTGGGGACCCTCCCCAGATGCTAGCCAAGGGCCGGCCTGGGAAGTGGCCCTTTCTCGGAGAGCTCTTTGAGCCTGATGGGCTCACTCTCCTCTGCATGGAAGGAAGCAAGGTTACACGGGCATCTAGCTAGGAAGCCTGCAGGGGGGCTGTTGTGTCATTTGTGCCTACCCAGGACCTAATCCCCTTTCATTCATTTAGCCACCAAGTAGTTGCTGGGGTAGGGGCTCTTCTAGGCACTTGGGACACACCAAGGAAACAAAAATTTTAGTCGGGGGACAAGGACAGTAAATAATAAGCATGATATGTTAGTGATGTTTATAATGTCACTAATAAGTGCTATGCGAAGGAAACAACAAAAACAAGATGAGAAGATGCGGGCATGGGGGAGAAGATGGGTTTGCAGTAAGGAAGGGCTTCTTTCTACAGACTTGGAGGGAGGTAAGGGAGGTGAGCCCTCTCCTAGGGAAGCACGCTCCAAGCCAAGAGGAAGCGCGGGTCAAGAAGGTGGTAGGAGGTGAGCTGAAGGAAATGGGGGTCAGCTCATTTTACCCTTAGTGGCGGTGGGAGCCAGGGAATTTGAACAGAGGGGGAATGTCACCTGACTTGGACTTTGAAAGGATCCTGTCTGTCCGGGTGCGAATATCCTGTTTGGTTTGCGGGAATGTACCCCAACCCTGGGTGGTACATGAAGGAACAATAGATGTTGGGTAGGCAAAACAATAGACATCTGGTCTGTCTGTTTCAGTCTGTGTCATGGCTTCGCTTTCCACTGAGCCCCTCCACGTTCATCACAGCCCTAACCATGCGGCTCTGTCACCCACAGCCTCCAGCTAAACCAGGGGGCCGCCTCAGCTCAGAGCCTGGTTCTCCCCAGCATTAAGTAAATCAGCCTTTAGGGGGACAGCTCTCTAGAGGGAAGTTCGTTGGGTGAATGCATGAAGAACTGAGTTTTGTTCCTCTGTCCCCACTCTTGCTCCCCTAGAAGTTAAAATCTGATACAGCTGCTGCAGCTGTGCACCAAATGAATCCACACATCCGGGTGACAAGCCACCAGAACCGGGTGGGCCCTGACACGGAGCGCATCTATGATGATGATTTCTTCCAAAACCTGGATGGGGTGGCCAATGCCCTGGACAATGTGGATGCCCGTGAGTTGGGAGGCGGGCAAGGGCAAGGGCAAGGGCGAGAAAGAGAGAGAGAGAGAGAGAGAGAGAGAGAGAGTGTGTGTGTGTGTGTGGGGGGGGATGCGGGCGTGTGTGCCTGCAGGGGGTACCTGTCTCCTGTCCTCTCCTGATGTTCCTTTTCCAGCACTCAGGTCCTCCCTTGCTCCTCTCCCCCCACAGGCATGTACATGGACCGCCGCTGTGTGTACTACCGTAAACCACTGCTGGAGTCGGGCACACTGGGCACCAAGGGCAACGTGCAGGTGGTGATTCCCTTCCTGACAGAGTCCTACAGCTCTAGCCAGGACCCACCTGAGAAGTCCATCCCCATCTGCACTCTGAAGAACTTCCCTAATGCCATCGAGCACACCCTGCAGGTGATCAGCTTTGGGGGGCTAGGAAGAAGACACAGCACCCTGTCTTTCGGCTGGGCCCCTTGCCTTCAGGTGTCACAGCCTCAGCACAACACCCCATATGCTTCTTTCCTCCAAACCTCCCCTCACTTCCCACCCAGCAGTCTAGGTCTCTCATGTGACTTGCGGTTTTTAAGTTTTTATTTAAAAAATTTTCAACTTGTGGACAAGTATAAAGGATAGTATGGTGAATACGCAGATACTACCCTTCACTTGGATTTAACAGTTTTCATGTTGTGCCACGTTTTCTTAGGTTCATGGATTTTTTTCCTTTTTTGTGCTGACGTCTGTCGTGCACACCACTTTACTTCGTAGTGCTTCAGTCTGCTTCTATAATGTCCCCAGATGACAGGGTGTCTCAGTCTTGGCACTGTTGATACATGAGGTTGAATATTTCTTTGTCATGGGTGGGGGAGCACCCTGTGCACCGCAGGATGTTTAGCTGCATGGCTGGCTTCTACGCCCTAAACCCTAATGGCACCCTTCTGAGCTGTGACAACTGAAAGTGTCTCCGGACATTACCCAATGTCCGCTGGGGGCAAAATCGCTCCCAGGTGAGAGTTGCTGTCTGACCAGAACACCATTTTAATGCTGAGCAAAATTGATGGTAATTTCTTAGCATCTCTTCCAGCTTTTTTTTTGTTTTACACAGTCTATTTTCAGGTTTCCCCAGCTGTTGCTTAAAGTGGGGTAAACAGCTGGTTTTCAGGATGATTCTGTTTGTGTGATGCATATATGTACAGAATTCAAACTGGTGCACAGGTCACGTGGCTGAGTTTTTACAAAGTGCACACACCTAGGTATCTGGCACCCGGGCCACAAACTGGACCTCAAGGATAAAACCACTGTGCTGGTGGCACGCCTCTCAGTACAGTCTTTGGGGACGGGCCTTGCAGAACGTTTAGTTTAGGAGTATGCAGGTGGGAACAAAACCAGTCCCCTGTCACTTTCTCTTCCCACCTGTCATTCTGGAGCAGGTGTGTTTGCATTTGTGCCCTTTACCACAGTATCGTGAGGCCATGTGTGACCTCAGACTTTGTTCTCCATCCATGCCTCTGATTCCTCCTCTGTATCTCAGGGGTGACAGTAGTTGCTACCTCACAGGTAGCTTTACTGTCCTAAAAGCTCAGCACTTTGTATCTGGCGTCATCTTAAGTAAACACACACACACACACACACACACACACACACACACACACAC